>JAHDVE020007820.1:0-17897 GCA_022606495.2 Halesus radiatus
ATGGATATTAAACCGTGGGATCTCAGCAAACAATGTATTTTACTTTATGTGAAAAATACAAAATGAGGATTCTTTAAGATATTATTTCTAATAATACATTTATTAACACAGGTTTTCCCTTGGCAATTTTTATACATCCTGTTGATATTAATTTGTTATCATTATTAATTACTGAAAGCTGAAGTACCCGATGTTGCCCGGGGTTATTAATAGTTTGGAGTAGAGTTCTATAATCCCTAACCCTACCACTACTCCTACCTCTTCTCTCACTCCTACTTCCTATCCCTACCCAGTAATTTTCCTGTTATTTTGAAAGTCAAGTGTGCAAAATTTCATCATGAAGTACCAACATTTTATGTAGATTTTTTTGTCGATAAATGGGGAAAAGCACAGAGCAACTAATAGCTAGAGATGTCCTAACACGCAAGGAATATATACCAAAATAAGAGGAGCGGGCTAGGCGTGCCGCCAATTTAAGTTGAACAGGCGACCAGTAAAAAGGTCTGGTTTGTTTACAAAAACCGAATATTTTGTTATTTAGTTTGACCCTTTTCATAATTGTTTTATAATTTGCTTACACTGATCAAAATAACGTGAAGTAGGCTTGTGGTAAAATGGGTGTCACATGACCTTTGCCTCCAGCCGTCGAAATGGTACTTAGGGCAACTCTATACATTCTGACGTCAGTGGGATCAGGTTAGTTAATAAGTACGTATGTCTACAATATATCGAACTACAATATCTACATCGATGGTATGTCTGCGTGTGTTGATTACTTGCCGAACGATGCGGTACTGAGCGAGAAGGGTACGGGGTTTCGCTCACCGTCCCATGATGCGCGGTCGTCAGTAGTAGCTGGCGGTCTGCCGGCAGTAATGGCAGTTTAAAAAAAAAAAAAATATTTTTATTTATGTAATCATATTTACATAGCAAATGTCACATATTTTTTTTAAAGTACGATAAACTCGCAAATAATTTTCTAAGCTGCCTCTGAAATTATGAAAATTGTTTTTTTTTCATGGCACCTACTTAAAAAATTAAAACAAAAATAAATAAAATACTTCTCATCCGTACTAGATATTTACTAAACCTTTAATTAAAAAAATAGATCAAGTTTGCACGTCATTATTGTTAAAAAAAAAAAAAATTGGACTGGAGTTCCATGTATATCTCATTTACGAAAAACTTAAAATGAAAATAAAAAAATTGCTCCCAAAGAAATGAAGAGAAAATTAGTGTTTCTCGGTAAATATCTGTTTGTTCCGACTTCACCCTTTGTGATTGGAATAAATTTACTCGCATCTAAAACATTTGAACTGCTTGTTACCACTTCCGAGAAATATTTCAGCATCTGCTTTTGATATAGAATTGAAATCCCTGAGGCGAACGCGATATAAACACGCGATTGACCGTTTCACGAATGAGAGGATCCACAAAAAAACGCAGAGTCGATTTAAACCAAAATAATAAGTTTGCAAGGGTTGTGAGAAAAATTGTCCACTACAATATTTAAAATTTTCCGAAATTTAATTTGTTGAAAAGGCTATTACCATTTTTAAAAATGGAACTAAAATTGCTATAATTAAGAACCAAAACAGTCTTTGCATATTTAATAGTGTCTGAGAAACAGCTGTTTAAAATTTAGAGATATTGGGTAAAAAATACAAAACTGTCTTTGGCGAAAAATTCTTCGGGGTCGAAATATAAAAAAAAAACTACACAAAGGTCAAAATTTTCGCAGTTTTTTTGCAAATACACGGTGGTCTTCTAGTCGAAAAGTAGTTTTATCATAATGCCTTCATCTATAGAACATACGAAACAAATTATGACCACCCCATTTGATGCCAGGTAAACTATTTAAAATTACTGTCACAAGTCATTTCAAACGAACTATTTTTTTTATTTGTTTGAATAATTGTATAATTTTCATGTTTTCCGACTAAAAACCTCTTATATTTCAACAAGTATTGATTCTTTCGACTTGGGAGTGGCGATATTCGATTCAGGACTAGTAAAACTATAAAAAAAACGATTCGGCCTGGGTGTAAAATATGAATTTTTAAAAAATCCTGCCCTCCCCACTCTCTATGGTGTGTTCCACCACTTTAAGTTGTGCGAAATCTGCAGATTTTTTTTCTATTACCAAGATATTAAGTTTTATGAATGCAGCAATTTTGTCATTTACAAAACTTTATTTTACCTGTACTATACAGACAGAAAAAAAAACTTTATTTTACTATTAAAATACCACCGTGATCATCTCATTCGCACGATTATTGTTATTTCGAAATATTTTATTGTATTTTCTTCTGCTATTTTCGCTAGCCATCGCGCATCTTCCGCAGGAATAGGCAGAGTTGATGGAACGCTATATTCATCTTTCCAGACAAACTCCTAACTCCATCCATCTTCTCCTTTATGAGCTGTTTCAAACACTTGATTCATACGTGGTGACAGGCATATCGATCAGGGCCACTGAACAGAAAATCTCTAGTAGTGTGACACGGATTTGAAAGAAAACTGATGACACCAAAATAAATTTCCAAGGTCAACGGGCCAATGAAACGGATTATAATTTAAAAAAAATAAACACATAACGCTAAATGAAATAAACAAGGCCCAAAGAAAAAAGAACAGCAGATAATATACGAATGAAGCAATGAGAACGTCCAAGCCAAAGCCTGAACAAGGTTCTGGTATAGTCCATGATTTTAGACATTTTAAATGAGAATCTTCCAGAATTAATTTTGTAAAGCCTAACAAAAATCATTTAGACTGGTACCAAAAATTTCAAGGCCCTGGCTTGAGTTAAAAAGTCTCGATATTCTGAAAGTGGAGAATTGCACCCATAATTGTGTTGATTGACGAAAGGCAATTCAAAGTCAACGGCAAGGAGTGTTGACCTGGATGAGTTGCAACAAAGATAAGTCAATAATACTATTATTCTTTTAAAAATGCAATTTACACGTTCTGTTCAAGAAAGAATTTTGATATCTGAAAATGTAGGAAAATTTTCACCAGAATTATGGAAACATTAAGCTCATTTTGGTTCAAGGATACACTTCAACATACTTACATCAGTTGATTATCAATTTGGTAGGCGGGTATGGGTGCCGCCCGGGTACCATTCATTGGATAACCAACACTTCTGCCATATGTCACCCCAATTGGGTCCCTACGGTAGGTGACTTAGCAGGGTTGCCCAGGTTCATTGGGTGAGGTTTGTCGAGGTCTTGGCGACGGATGTGGAGAGGCCGGTTGAAGGAGACCACTTGACCTATCCAACAGTTGAAACACTGATCGCAGTGGGAGGGATGCGCCTGCCACTCCTGGACACACTGAACCCCAGATTCCTATCCACCCTTCATACCGTTTTCCTTTTAAAAACTTAAGAATACCCTCCACACAGCATCCCAAAAGATGAGATAGGCCCTAATGGAAACAATTCTCCTTTAAAATAAAATAAATAAAATGGAGTTTGACTACCATCGGGACACGATTCACCCTGCTGGCTGTCGTCCTGAACTGCACTTGTCCTAGTCACGCAGGTTTTGAAACATTTAAGTGCGTCACCTTCCTCTATTAAGTCTTCCATAAATTGTACCCAGGTTTATCAGGTGGATAATTTCGTATTTATCTCTTTTCAAAATATGAACCAAAGATTAGATTCTTCTTATATCCATTATCTATCGGTAGATACTCTCAGTATCGACCTGGTGAAAGACCACCATTCAGAAACGGAACGTTGTTTGAAATGGCTTTTGCCGCGTTTGGTGACCAGATCTGAATAGCCAGATACTTCCTCACCATATTCTTCCCCATATCTAACCCCTGCCCACTTCTTTTAGCCACACAACATACCCCAATTGGAGATGCCATAGTCATGCCATGTCTCCAGTCGGTTGGGAGCAGTTGGCATTCTATGCCGTACTCACATGAAAAAAATAAATATATCTGAATAACGAGGAACTTCTTAATCTTCCTCTTTCCCATGTTCAATTACCCGCTCTGTTCAGCCATACAAAATATCCCAATAGGGATACCATAGACATGCCACTGACTCTGGACAATTTGTGGCAGTTGGGACTCTTATGCGGTATTCACAATAAAAAAAAATAATAAGAATTTTACAAATTTAGGCAGTTAGAATGTAACGTAAACCAAGGGACACGAATTTTAATCCAGTACAAATTTTTCAAAATTAAATAATCACGACTTTGCATAGATAAATTACCTCTGGACCTAAGTGATCATTAGTAGCTGTGGAACAAAAAAAAACGGGTTGCTTTATTACTAAAAATATTAAAAAAACAGATAATTAGACACCACAAAAATACCCAAAATGGACATGTAACAAATTAAGTCAATTTAAAATGCTCACCCTCTTGGAGTGAGTCGACTGTCGCTTCGTTAGTGGGAGCACCCTTGCCTGTTTTACGAAACTGCCAAAGCATAATGCGCAAAAACCAACGCCGTTCCCGAAGAGCTTTATTGCAAATGCACAGAGCCCACGCCACTTCTGTAGCGTGGGAGCCTAACCGCACCGCACTATGTTCCACTGAAGAGATGAACCGACAAAAGAGTGTTTTGGGCGTGTCTTTGTGCCTAAAATCAGCTCATTTTTTCCTCCCCTCGGGTGAAAGTTATTTATTGCTCCTTCACATATAAAATTTGTTGTTTTAATCTATTCCAATTATAACTTCACTTGGACTAAGCCTGATGGACATGTTATGGAAAATAGTGATGTTACTAGAAATACTTTAACTTGGTTTCTTTTTTTCTTCTCTTTCTATATCTTATTTAACGTTTTATACCTTCCTAGCTGATGTATACCCGGCCTTGCTCGGGATTTTTCACTTGTCATTAATTAGTATTCCATAATTGATTTGACAGCGAAAGTAACTATCTCCAAATAAATAAACATTCATTTGATTATTTTATTTCATTCCAAACGTTTATTTTTTCAAAATGTATCTAAATCATAAAGTTCTTAAGTGAAACCTACTCGTGTTTTCCATTTTTTAAAATATTCTATCAAAAAAACCTTCTTATTTTGAATATGTAATCTGTGGCTAATCAGAGTGTTATATCTATGAGCTAACCTAAATAAAATGTTATTCATACTAATTTTAAAAGGTTAAAGCAACAGTTTTAAATATTGGATTTCATTTAAACTACTTTCTAAACCTTCCTGGTTCTAATAAAAACAAACTGTGCTATTTCAGCGAAACCGGTAGAGTAATTTTCGAGAACATCGAGGACAAACAAACAAACTTATATTGATTTTTATATATATAGATGGTGTTATTAGAAATGATATAACATGATTTATTTTTATTTAAAAAAATCTTTTCTTTATTATATTACGCTTTATGTTCTATTTCACTTATTTTATTTTTATTATTTAGCATCTTTACCAACTCGAATGTTTGGGCGAGCGGTAGTTCGTACGCGTTGGGCCAACGTTGACCCGAGTTCGGCGAGTTGGCCCGAGATCGCTCCGGTGGCGAACCAGTTGGCCCAACCTTCCAACTTGATGGCCGAACTTGCACGAACAAGCCTCCACACATTGGCTGTTCAGCATGAGTTCGGCAGGCTATCCCGATGGACGTGCTGCGCAAAGAATAAAATATGACTGAACTATGTTTATATTGACGAAAAACGACTTAAATATCCAATTAATTCCCAAATATGCATTATGCATATAATGCAAATAATAATAATAAGGGTTGCATAATTTATCACCCCAATGGCGAAATGCATGTAATTCGATGTATAATCGGGGCTAGTTGTTATATTTTGCCAACCCCAACGCCCACCGTTCGAGTGCAGTCGAGTGCCCTTCGCCTCCTGCCTCCCAGCGCCGTGATCCCATCAAGGCACATATCCACCACCACAGGAATCACCACCGGACAGCAGTCGAGCGCCTCTGGCATCCTGCTGATCATCCTCTTGAACCGTCTGAAACCGGTCGTCAAGCGAAAGCCGAAACGCGTGTCCGCCCGGCACCAAAACCTCCCCCTACCGGAAGTACCACCTGCTCTCTGAGGCTTCCAACACCAACATCGAGACGACTGGTAATCTCCCCACTGGACCGTGTGCAGATTACCCGTAAAAACAGTTCGTGTAATTAAGTGACACTCACAATACCTACCAGTTAAGAATGTATTTTAGATTATGAATTAATAAAATACTTGACACTCGACGAAGTTACCTGTTTCTACTGAACCCCAATGACCCCATCATGTCAATATTAAAGACAAAAACGTGTGATAAGATATTTTTTATTGTGAATTTCAACGAACAAATGATGGCTGATTTCCGATAATTATTATTTCATGGATAACGAATATTTATTTACAGTATTATGAGTAACTAATGAGAAAAGAATTGCGTCAATAATTTTATAAAATTCAGTAGATTTTATATGAATACAGATTTTAGGTAAAATGGCATCACTACTTTTTAGTTCATAGTTGGAACGTTGGCCGATCGTGTAGTTGCCAGATTTATAGTCACCATACGATCGGCCTTCGTCCCAACTTCGAACCGAGTTCGGGTTGGGACGTTGGCCGATTGTGTGGTCGTAACATCATGTATTAGTTACTACCGTTTTAACTGGACATCGCCCATCTTCGGTCAGCAGTCAAACATTTAATAATATAAAACGGTAAAAAAAAGAGTATGAAAGCGACCGTGAAATAAATACAATAAAATGCACCATTTACACGACCGTACTTACGACTTGTTTACGGCGAGTAAGTTTGTGATGACATAAAATAAGCTACTTTACGCGTAGTATACGGAATA
Organism: Halesus radiatus; assembly: GCA_022606495.2. Classification (NCBI taxonomy): domain Eukaryota; kingdom Metazoa; phylum Arthropoda; class Insecta; order Trichoptera; family Limnephilidae; genus Halesus; species Halesus radiatus. Next base: position 6,811 of record JAHDVE020007820.1, read on the forward strand.
TAATATAAATTTATAATTTTAAACAATAAAAGTATTATAAAATTACGTATTAAGGTTATAGAATTACAAAAAAAAACAGTACAGGAGTAGATTAAATTTTAGCGATATTAGCGTAAGTAATCATTTTAGATAATTCAAAAGAAGAACAAATAGGTAGAAAATATCCAAATAACATGTTAGATAAATAAAAATAAAAATTTAATTATTGTAGAAAATAATATTAACATAACCTAAATGAAACATGAAAACGGAAAAAAAAACGACAGAAAATAAAAAGATTACTGTCGCATCTGGGACTTGAACCCAGGACCTCTGCCTATCCGGGGAAACCGCTTAACCTACTTAGCTAATGAGACCGGTTCAAGCACGCTGCGTCAAAACAATTGACCGTTGATTTTCAAAATAAAATTCAACAATTGTTGATCGTTGTTCTGTTGTGTAGTGTTTCATTTCAAATTCCCCAAGTTTTCTTCACAAAATTCTGAAATAAATATAAATAAATTTAAAAAGTTATTAAACATTCAAACCATAACGGTAGGTTTGCGCCACCCTGTATAAAGAGTTGTACATAACGCAAAAAATAGCGTCCTTTTCACGAGTGGACTGCAAAGCCGAAATCTTCTGCTGAGTATGTTTCACTTTACACTGACTTTACACTTAACACAAAGTTTATTTCATGTTGGCATTGATCACACTTCTAGGATTTAGTTATTCAGTGACCATGTTCCATTTTTGATTTTGAAGTAGGTAGTTCTGATGAAAATGGGGTACGTCATTATAGTGAAGTGAAATTGTAAGTGGAGTTGATTTCATATTACGAAACAATAATTATTTTTCGACTGTACATGGTATCCGGAAATTCATGCTACAAATCTACATCAAATTTGGTGAAGATTTTGTTGTATGATTTTTTTTTTGATTTGAGCTTTCGTTTTCGAGTAATTCGAATATGAAGTTGGATGTTTGACAATAGAAGTTAAGGACCCCTAAGGTGATGTGTTATTGCTAAACGGTGCTATGAAATAGTACAAAAGTAATAATAGAAATAATGAAGATATGTCTTTGCAATGTAAATACCCGAACACAGAAAAAGTTCGCCAACATACCTTGGTCTTACAACAGACGTCAACGTCAACTGATCAAATCACTTGGAAAACATTTGTAACAGACCATGGCGTGGTAGGTAAATTTTAAAAATATATATTTTTTTTAAATTGTGTAAACAGAAAATTTTTGTACTGTATACATAACGCATTAGCGGAGGCATTATTTTTCACTGGAGTTCCTTACTCCAGTGAAAAATATAATGACTTTAAAAATATATATTTATATAGATCAGCTAACGCCGATTCTAAATATATAACTTTCATTATATATACGTAGAATTTATAAATCGTTATTTAAAAGTGAATGAAATATCAGGTCATTAAAACACCTTGTTATGTTGGTACCATTGCATTTGGAACATCTGACGTCACGTGAGCATTCTGTTTTGGATTAGTATAAATTTTTTTATTTTTCTGATTTGTTTTGTATTTTAAATATGTATTTATTTAGTTTTGGCAAAATTTAAAATTAATTTGGATGACTCTATAATTGTTGTTCAATACAAACAACTATTATTCACGAAAGAAATTTGGTATACGTGATCAAACCAATTATCAATACGGGTATCATGAAAATGTTAATGCTCAATACTATTATTATTCTTTGATTTAAAGGTTCTAAAAATGTACGTAATTTTATTACTTACGTTTAGTTATGGTTTACCATGAATAGAATATACAATTATGTACAGTAAAGCACAATTATGTCATCCCTGTTTTGACATTTGACATTTTAACCTCAAAACTGACCAAAACCGACCGGCCATAGATTTGCTTAACATCATTTGATAGAACAACGTAAAAAAAAACTGATAAATACAATTCCATTTCCATTTCCAATAATAGATTTCAGGCAAAAACTGTAATTATTTGAAGGCGACTATAAAAAAATATTTTCAATATGTAACGTGCTCCCCGTGCATAGTAGGATAGATTATCAATTAATAATATCTTAATTATCATACTCTCAGCATTGCCCTGCTGAAAGACCACCATTCAGAATTGAAACGTTGCTTGAAATGGCGGTGTTTGGTATTTTCGCACCTTCCTCTACCCCTTCTCCTTCCCTCCCTAATGCCTTCAGCCTCACAACGTTCCCCAATTGGATATGCCATAGTCTCAATGGATCCAGACGGTTGGGAGATCTGCCGTTATTTCTAATTTTCCGTAGTTCACGTAACTACAGGAGAAAAGCTGCTATAAAATTTATTTTACAAGACGGAAATCACAAGGAAAAACCAAAACCAGAAATAACAATCTGTTCAAATAAAAGTTGCCACGAATGACATAACACAATTTTTTAAAACCAATAGATTCAGTAAACAAATGCAATGTAATCCTTCTTCTAGAGGGTAATAAACCAACCCGAAAGTAGTTTTTAATAACATAATAGTAAACAGTACCGTCAGCAATAAAACTAACTTCAAGTCATAAATAAAAACAATATTAGAAAGCAAGAGAACTCACTCCTGACATCGATGCTGTATATACTATATATTTAATTGTGCCAGTCTGACGATGCCCGTGATAGGGTGAAACCGGTCTTGTCGAAAATAAATAAGTGGAAAAAAGTTACAGGGGATTTTTAATCAAAAATTTTATTTTAATATTTGCTGTATTTACGCTATTTTGCTCTTTCTTACATTGCCTATCGAACAAATATTATGGTCTCCTTGATTGCATGTCTCCTTGATAGCTGCGCGTATCGTTAAAATTATTTAAGTGTTACTATTATATCAAGTCTATCCCCACTGTAACAAAACTGTATTACTGTTTTTATTTCTCAATTTTTTTTAATACTTGTCGATATTCCGAAATTTTTATAATATTATTTAAATCGATATTATGTAATTGAAGTCCAGTACCTTTATAATAAAACTGTCATGCTGTATTCATATTTTTTTTCCAATTTTTGTACATTGATCACAACACGTTTGTACCTATTATTGCGCAACATTTGTATGATGATTGTTACTTATTGTTGTATTATATAATATTGTTGAACTAAACTCCGGCTGACAAGTGACTTGCAGTGGCTTAGCGGGTACACGTTCCCATTGTATGTAATTAATATTTTATAATCCTCTATATATATAAAAATCAATGTATGTTTGTTTGTTTGTCCTCGATTTTCTCGAATATTACTGGACCGGTTTCTCTTAAAATAGCACAGTTTGTTCTTAATAGTACCGGGAAGGTTTAGAGCGTAGTTTGAATGAAATCCAATATGTAAAACTGTTGTTATAACGCTTTAAAATTACTGTGAAAAACATTGAACCTGCCATGTTTCATTTAGGTTAGCCCATAGATATAACACTCTGGTTAGCCACAGATTGCATATTCAAAAGAAGAGGGTTTTTTTGGGTAGAATATTTTCAAAATGGAAAACACGAGTAGGTGCCTACTTAAGAACTTTATGATTTAGATATATTTTGAAAAAATAAACGTTTGGAATGATATAAAATATTCAAAAATAATAATCTTAATAACTTTATTGTAATTAAATTTAACTATAACTAAAAGACATGTATAATATTATAATGTAAGTGTACACTGTACAGTGGTTTATAAAGTAAAATAGAAAATAATATAAAAACAGTTATAGTTGAGGTTTCACATAACTCGCCCTCACTAGGCTAGCCTGTGTTGAGGCAGTAATTTTGCCAATTATTTTATAGTTTTATAATATGAATATATACTTATATCATGAATGTTTCTTTATTTTGAGTTACTTTCGCTGTCAAATCAATTATTGTACCCGAGCAAGGCCGGGTACATATCAGTTATTAAAAAAAAAAAAAAAAACGCAGGATGAATTCTAGAATACAGAATTCAAAACACTTATGAACTAAAACTACGCTACCAGGCATAGAGAGTAAAAATGTGTGTAATTAATAAATCACTAAATGATACGGAGATAGAACAAAGAAGCATAAAATTCCTGAAATGTTTAACGCATTAACCGAAGACTAAAAAAAGGAGGCACCTGCTTTGAAAAAAAAGTCAGGTCATTATACCTCCATAAAACATAAAAACAAATACCATATAAGTATATGCATACCTACGTGCTGTGGGTTAATTAATGTTAGAAGTAAAACCTAATTAAATTATCACAACATAATACGTATCAAGTAAATGTTAAAAGTATTTAGAAATATTTAATCATTGAAGAAGATAATATTAACACATCCCAAATGAACCATGAAACCGAAAAACAACAGAAAATAAAAAGATTTCAGTCGCATCTGGGACTCGAACCCAGGAACTTTGCGATCATCATAAGGATAGCAGCCAATAATATGGGATTTATAAAAATGGAGGATAATATTAATAAATCTTGAACATGAAGTATGATATCGGTGTAAATGGCGTAAATTGTACTGGTCTCATTAGCTAGGTTGGTTAAGCGGTTACCCCGGATAGGTAGAGTTCCTGGGTTCGAGTCCCAGATGCGACTGAAATCTTTTTAATTTCTGTTGTTTTTTCGGTTTCGTGGTTCATTTGGGATGTGTTAATATTATCTTCTTCAATGATTAAATATTACAATGAGGTTTACAAACTTTAATAAGTTATAAAAAATAAATTGAATATTTAGAAATACATTAAATTTAAATATATATATATATCAAATAAGAATGTAATAATGAGAGATTTCTTACAATCAAACCGAATATACTGATTTAAAAATACAAGTGTAAAAAAATAACCCGAATAAAATTATGTAAAAAAAGCTATGAATTTAGTAATTGATTTTCAGTTACTTTTTCATATTTCACCTTGATTATCAGTGCTGTACTGTACACCGAGCACTTCACGTACGGTTTCCGCTTCACTTCAAGGTACGCTACCGACTTCATATCTGGCTGTAGTATGTGAATTTCACCACTACTTTCCTAAGTACCAGCCAACTTTAATCCCCCACTTTCATTCCACTTTCATTTCTCTCCAGTGCTGAAAGAAATGAGGAGGATATATCGTCGCCAACGGGAAAATATCTCAAATGTATCAAGGATGTAAATTGTTCAATTTGAACTAAAAACTGAGTTTCGAGCTTTATGGATTGTTTTACAAAATAGAAAAAAAAAGATTTTTTTTCCGACGGTCTGGTTACGGTCCTCGGCTACGAATCCAGAGGTCGCGGGTTTAAATGCTGTCGAGAGCAAGTAAGTTTCATTTGATTAATTTGTTGTATTTCTTAATTTATTAATCAAAATAATATATAAATAGTATATTTGCGGCACGTTCCATAGTGATAGATACTTTCAGAATCGTCTGGTAAAGATCACCATTCAGAGTACCGCAGGGATCAGTCCTTGGACCTTTGATGTTCATAATTTATATTAATGACAAGGTAAAAAAAAATTCTACGTGCAAAGTACGATTATTTGCTGACGATGCACTCATATACATAATTGGAAATAATTATGAGGAATTAATAAAAAAATTGTATAATGAAATAGAAAATGAATCAAGATGGCTGAACTAAAATTAAATACAAAAAAGACAAATTATATAAAAATTGGACATAAGAAGACATGCAGCGAAAGTAAAATAAAAAATGATGGTAAAATTATTGAAAATGTAAATGATATGAAATACTTAGGATGTATAATAGACACAAAACTTAACTTAAACATGGTGAATATATCAAAAATAAAATTGGAAAGAAGATTTCTTTGTCGGAAAGAATTCGTCCTAAAGCGTTCAGAAAAATAACACTTACAATTTACAACTCTATTATTGCTCCTCGTTTTATCTACTGCTCAACGATAATTTACTTGTGTAGCGACAGATAACAAAACAAATTAGAAATTCTACAAAATAGAGAGAAAGCGAATAATACTAAAGTGAAATAGATATTCAAAAGTAGCTAAAATGTAAGAGGAAATAAATCGGCTAACAGTAAAACAAATGCTGACATTGAACGCAATGATTTTTATACATAAAATAAGAAACAACTTGTTAACACAATATTTTTCTAACAACATTATTTATAATATGGTATAAACAGACATAAAAAAGAATTTACTTACCGAAAAAGAACAAAGCCAATACGCAAAAAAATATATATAAAGGGATGAAATGTCATAATGCTCTACCGGTCCCAATCAAAATTACACAGATGAATAAATTTAAAATTGAATGTAAAAACCACATTAAGTTAAGCATGAAAAAATCCATTATTAGCCATATGTAAATAACCCAATAGTATATAAGTTACAAAATTAGCTACATGTAATAGTATATAAGTTATAATTAGTTCATTTGTAAACTTAAATGGTACAAATAACTAAAATAAAAAATCGCAACGTTGCTTCAAATGGATTTAGACGTGTTTCGTGACCAGATGTGAATAGCCAGTTACTTCCCCACATCCGTTCATCCCCATCTCCTTGTCCTCCTCAATACCTTCTGCCCCACAATATACCCCAATTGGGATAGGAATAGTCTCACCAGCTCTTTACTGTTTGGAGCAGTTGGAACTCTTGTGATGCAACAATGTATGTTCACAAATAAAAAGCTTTCAACTTGTAGTACCGATAACATTTCTGTGATTTTACAAATATTTGACTAATCATCGCTAAGTCAACCAACCCCACATGGGAGGTATTTCTCCGTTGACGACGATATGGCTCCAAACAGAGATTCGAATTTTTGGGGGCCATTAGGACTGTGACATGGCCAATGGGGGTATAGTGTGAGGTTGTAGGGAGCGGGAAGAGAAAATACCAGGTTATTCAGATCTGGTCACTGTTGTCTTGCGGTGTTATAAATGAGAACGAAGTTTTATAATAGTGTAAAGTTATTTACAAGACAAGCCTATTTTTATTTATATATGATTAATGAGGACATTAAATATTTATATCAATTTAAATATTATTGTATAAAAATACAGTAAAATTTCTAATAATTTCTCACAATCTATTTATTTTATATATTTATTATATTATATACGCCCTATATGGGCTTTTACATATTTAGTTACTTATAATAGTCACACAGGTGCAAAACACATTACAGTAACTGGACCAAAAACTAAAAATACACAGTAACAGAAAAAATAAAAAAATAACTAGTGCAATATCCACCAAGTCAATACTGACATTGTTAACAAATAAGTAAATAACGTAAAAAGTTGTAGTTAACAATAATTTATAAACCAGACAGAAAAAAATCACTCATCCTTCTTTTGAAATTTGCCAAGTTTAGATTATTGTCAAATACATCCATATCATTTAAGTATTTGTTACCAGGACTGTGTAAGCGTTGAATTGGTGAATTCAAACTATAGTTAGAATGGGATAAAGATATGTAGAAGGTTAATGTCTGTCTTGTAGTTCGATTGGGTATGTACAAGTTTATTAAATGCAGAAGTTCAGAACAATTTAATTTACAGTTTAACAATTTTAGTAAAAAGGTTAGGTCGTTAATTTTCCGTCTGTTTTCTAATGTTGGAATATTTAAAATATTCATTAACGATGGGTAATTTATGTGCTCTAAAGGTATGTTTATGTATTACACAAGTAATACGAGTATATTCAGTTTCAAAGCCTCCAGATCGAGCGCGAGCGTCGAGCGACGAGGCTTATAACTGTAAGCACAATCCTATATATATAGCCACGTTAATATTTTTTTCATTCATGAGCAGTAAATTCATATGGACGTTAGGTAAAAACGATTTTTTTTATTAAAAAAACCTTTGTAATTTTTCCCACTTATTTATTTTCGACCGGACCGATTTCACCCTAACACGGGCATCGTCAGACTGGCACAATTAAAATTAAATCTACGGTATATATATACAATCTCAATGTATCTGAAATGTCTGGAGCTGGAGGTGTTGTCTTATTTTAACTATATTTGATAGTACATAGATTGTAATATAGCCAATAAAGAATTGGCAAATAAAGAGTAGATAAACTCATCGACAGCTTAAGTCATAAAAAGTGTTAAATCTGCATTGCCATTTGGGCGTAAATAAATAAAGTCATTTTATGCAACGTTGCGGTTATCATTAAATTGTCCTAAAGCTTATACAGAAAAAGTTGTGCAAAATTTTAATGACAGCAGAATTCGAGAGTTTTCATTGCGACAAACGTATCTGTACTGGACAGATGTGGTTCTGGACACCTGTGTGCACAAAAACTGTAAATATAGGGTGCTGGTTCCAAATACGTTCAATATCTTCTGAGGATGCCTTATAGTAGTGCCATTCTTCTGGTCTCTCGCACCCAGTGCTGAAGTGAGAGCACTGTATGAGGTTATTCTCTGCCTGATCCTGGTCCTGGCGAGCCCGAGCAGGGCCGGCTACTCCTGATTAGGTAGGTCCCAGGATCCCTCAGGCAGAGTTCAGAGGCTTGGCGAGGCAGCAGATGGAAGGTTTCAGGTAAGGCGAAGGCAAGATAAATAAAAGACTTGTTCGGCTCTTGAATGACAACTGACTCTCCGTACTAGTTGTTTCTCTATTTATTTAAAAAATATTCAACATCTGTTCCACGTTTAGGGGTAATTATTATTAATGGGGGCAATTATTTTCAGGAAAGAAATGCCCGCAAATATGATCAACAAAACTATAACACAGATGAATCCATTAAAACAAATTGTAAATCTCGCATTTGTACAGTAATAAAATCCTTTATCAAGGATATATCATCTCACGAATATTTAGAAACCCATAAAAAAATGGAAGATAAATGACTCGATTAAATTAATGCGAACCTCTCATGTGAACAGTGATATTATTATAGGAATGCACAGAGACCTATAAAAATATGAAAACAAAACCATAAAGCAAATGAATTGGTTAAACCAATGCGAATTCTACATGTGCACAGTGATAAGACTTCTTATCACGGCTGGGTAATCGTTTCATCTCATCTTATTAACAACTTTAAATTTGGAATGAATATGCGTCTGATACAGTATCGATTATTTAATTTTTATATTTTTTTATTAAAGAAAGACAAACAGTCCCGGGTTATGAATAGCCTGGCAAAATTTGAAAATCTCCCACTAAAAATGCTGCTAGTGTCGTAATGAAGGAAGCCAGACGAGGAATTCAACTATTATTTTAGAACAGTTGGAATTTGTAATCGTTAAGCTACTGCTAGTAGCTTGTCAGCAGGAGAGTAGTTCAACAATATTATATAATACAGCGATACATAATCGTACACACAGTAGCAAAATAATATAACAATATTCGTGCATGTTGTGATCAATGTACAGAAATTGTACACAAGTTGAAAGAAAAAAAACATTTAAACATGTTATAGTGAGAACAGACTCCTATACAATTAAATTTTTATAAAAATATCAGAAGATATCACACAAGTTGAAGAAAACGAAAATAGTAGTACAGTTTTGTCATAGTGGGAAGGAATTTTAATACGAGTACTAGCAATTAAATAAATATTTTTAATATTCTTCTAATGTTGCACAGCTCCTTTTGAGGGAGACTACTATTGAATAAGATATGATTTAGGTCCAAAAGACTGCGATGCGCTGGACATGTCGAAAGAATGCCAGATGACAGGATACCAAAAATCACAGAGCAAATAACACATAGAGATGACCTAGTACCGACCCTCTCCCCCTATCGCCTCCCCCGACTGACATAGTTTAAGATGACTGATGTAAAACTCTACATTGTCACACGTTACTCATAGTATTCATCATCAGCAGTGGAAAATTTATAATTTGCATGATTTATTGTTTTTATTTTTATATATATGTAAATTATGGATTTGCTGTTAATTTTCCCAAAAATAAATAAAATAAAATAACACGCAAGGAGGAGAAACCAAAATAAGAGAGACGAGGGGCTAGCTAGACGTGCTGCCAATTAAGTAAATAGCAAATTAGTAAAAAAGGTTCGGCTTGTTTACAAAAATTGACTATTTTGTTAGAGTATTTAGTTTGACCCTTTTTATAAATATTTCATAATTTAATCACTGGAGAAAATAATATTAAAAAATCTTAAATGAAATAAGAAACTGAAAAAAGACCACAAAAAATAAAAAGGTATCAGTCGGAAATGGGAATCGTACCTAGCCTAATCTTATCTGGATAACCGCTCTACTTATCTATCACCTGATAAGACCAGTTTAATTTACGCCATCTTCATCGATATGATACCTCAAATTCAGGACTTGTCAATATTGTCCTCCATTTTAAATCCCATATTATTGGTTGCTATCTTTATGACGATTACAAAACTCTTCCCGAAAACAATTGCAATCTAGATAGTGCCTCGGTTATACCTATCCGATTTTTATTTATATGAGATATCTATTGAATTTTCTAAAAGTCTAGAAATAATAATCAATTTATTTTTAATAACTTATTGAAAACTCATTGATTTATTACTTGTGTTTCATTTAGGATTTGTTAACATGATCTTCAATGATTAAATTGAATTTTATAATTTGCTTAACGCCGTCAAAATTATGAAAAACAAACGTGGATGACATTGAACCAGGCTGGTACGAAAATAGGAGTTACGCGACCTTTGTCTCTAGCCGTCTAAATAGTACATAGGGCAAGTTTATTAATTCTAGAGTCAGTGCCAAAAATCAGTATTTGTGGAGAAATCAAAATCCCAGCCTGGAATGCAGCGCAGTGAAAATATTTTCAAACCTACGCTGCGTCCCTCGGTAAACAATTCTTGCACGTTTCAACCAGGTAGTTCGTCGGGCCTCCCGGTTTAGTGGGAAATGTTTTCTGGAGATGCAAATGCGAGTATTTAATTTAAATCGCATCCTTCCTTCGCTGCGCTTGGCGTATAGGCAATTATGTTTACACCGTTGCTACGCGGGCGGTGGGAAAGTGTATTTGCGGCGCTGAGCGAAAAGCTTATAAATATTTTAACGATGCTCGTCTTCGTTAGTGGATGTTTTGGCATTTTTAGTGCATATTTTGACATTATTAATGAGTGTTTTGACATTGTGAGTTCATATTTCGGTTCTTCTTCTTCTTCGTATG
>JAHDVE020007821.1:0-28429 GCA_022606495.2 Halesus radiatus
CAATCTAATTGTAGATCACAGCAGTCGTTAGCTTCAGATTAGCGCAAAATGGTGTCAAGGCGACTTGACAGCTGGATAAATTATGTAACTGATATTATTTCATTAAATTTTCAAACAATATATACCAACGTACTAAAATAGGTTTATATGGTCCACGATAATAACATAGACCTCGTGATAGAGAATTTTAACTTTAATATTGCGTTAGTTATGATAACACTCGTAAAGGCATGCAAATGCTGGGCTATCTACATATTATGTACGGTTCTATGACAGTTGATCCCCCGGTTGTTGCCTCCACCGACAGTTGATACCCCTGATAGTTGATCCCCCCGACAGTTGATCCCCCGATATAATTTTTTAATAATAATTTTTTTGTTAACAATAAACGTATTTTCTTCCGAAAAACTACAACACACAATACTAACTAACTAACCATCACGCCGTTTCTCCGCAGGGGTTGGCGGAGAGGACGGACCGCCAAACAACTCGATATTGGCATCCACTTCTCGCTTCATTCACATTCATACAACGTCTCATACATTCTCTTCTGTTATTCCGACTTTTGGCATGGCCCGGCTCGAGTATTTGATTCACTTGATCGTGTCATGTCTTCCTGGGACGTCCCCGGCTCCTTCTTCCATTCACAATCGCGTCATATATTCTCCTTACACTTCTTTCTTTGTTCATTCGCTTTAAATACCCGAACCATCTAAGCGTCCCTTTCTTAATCTTGCTCATTACCCTTACATCAGCCTTGCACTCTACGAATTTCAACAGTTTTACACGAGCATACATGGTTTTACCATACGTTCGTCTCAGAGATCTCATTTCTACAGCATTCAGTCTACTTTCATCCTTCCTCTGCCAATTCCATGCCTCACTGCCATACATCAGGGTTGGTATCAACACTCCATTATGGACAACACAATTGCATGTATTCGCATATAAAGCGCACTGGAGTGATTTCGTCAATCTGTATATTAACTATTTATCAAATGAATCGAAAAATCATAAATTTTATAATATATGGGCAAAGTGGCAAATGCGTAGGGTTCCCACTCAGGCGTTGTGGATTAAAATTTTCTGCTGGCTAAGGCGTCCATCATTGCGCAAGCGACATCTATCGCTTTTAATGATGGTAGCAAGAGTTTTTCAAATATTGTCAGGTTATTTGTAACAGGAGAATGTTTGTTTTTCGTTTTAAGACAAAAAAACGAACATAAAATCTTAAATCGTATTAAAAATGACAGTTCTAAATTGCGGCCAAATGATAAGTTGTAGAATACAAATGCGTCAAAAATGACAATAAGATTTTCCGTCAAATCAATCTCCGAAGGTCGCGGGTTCAAATCCCGGCGTGCGCAAGTAATTTTTATTTAATTAATTTGTGTTGTTTCACAATTAATTCATTTAAAAATAATATGTAGTATATTTGCGTACGTTCCAGAGTGGAAGATACTCCCAGTATCGCCCTGGTGAAAGACCACCATTCAGAATTGAAACGTTGCTTGAAATGGCTTTTAGCCGTGTTTGGTGACCAGATCTGAATAGCCAGGTATTTCCCCTTTTCACCACCATCCTCTCCCCCCTTCTCCTTCCCCTCCCCAATACCTTCAGCCTCACAACATTCCCCAAATGGGAATGCCATAGACTCGCTGGCTCCAGACGGTTGGGAGCAGTTTGGGACTCTTGTGCGGTACAAACATTCTTTCCTATTCCAACAAAATTTAAGATTATTCCTTGACTTGCAGACAGAGTTTGATAGATGTCCCATATAAATAAAAGTCGGATAGGCATACCCGAGACATTATCTAAATTCGGGTAGAATTTTGCAGTCATACAAAAAATAGCAGCCAAAATAATATAATATACGATATATTGAGATGCGAGATGTTCGAGTCCCAGATGCGACCTTTTCCTTTTTGTTTTCTGTGTCTTTTCTGTTTCATATTTCATATGAGTATTGTTAATATTATAATCATTGCTGAATTTATTTGAGAGACATTTAAAACATCTTGTTGAATTTTGTGAATACGATCCATACTTTCGAAGTACGAGTATCTGCTAAAATATATTTTCACCTGTGTCACTAAAATTTTATCATAAAATATGTGAAGTCTCCTCAGGGGTGTATGCGATATAATAAATAAATTAATATTAATCTTATATTGTTAATTATTACCTACTATTTTCGTACGAATTTTAAAACATTATTGTTAAATCTAGTATCTCTTTGAATCGTTTTCGCGTTCATTATTTTGTTATCAAGTTGTGATATTCTTATGTTACGTCTCACAGTTTACCTTTTCAGTTCTGTAATCCTGGGAAATCTTAGTCAACTTGTAGCAAAAATATCTCATTAGCCACATCACGGGAGCTCCGAACGCGATGCTTTTACTTTCGCCACCCGACACCTATACACATACGAGATTTCGGAGTAAAAATTACAAGACATAAAACAGATAACCTCATTTTAGAATTTAGACATAAAAAATCGACAGAAAATATAACGTATAAATGGTTCTCAGAGTTTTTAAAATGGAAGCATAACGGAATTCAATAAAACCACCCTTATTGTGGGGGTGGGTATCCACCCACCCCCACAATAAGGGTGGTTTTATGTATGGAAATAAGGTATATTAAGTTAGAAAACCACAAATCTAATAAATATTATTCAAACAAGTCCCTCTTTTCGGGTAGAGTAGGCACTACAATATGACTGTATTCAGATTTCTCTTTGCCCACACATTGTCTCCTGTCTCTGCGTTCGAGAGATAAAAATACTAAAAATAGATTCCTGTCACAAGTCACATTCGTTTTAATCCCGTCCCATTAAGCAATACGTAATAGTTCCTGACCGTCTGTCACTTGCTCAACTGACTTCACACCATGCCTGCAGGAACTACTACTTGTACCGCTTTTGCTCGGCTGGCTTATTATCTTTCGTTCAGGAACACCGAACGCCGCCGCCTGTGGGGCCAATTGCGTGTCTGTAGTTCCCCCACGACCGTCTCTGCTCACTTGCTCAGCAGAGAAAGCTTCACCATGCCTGCAGGAACTACTGCTTGTACCGCTTGCTCGCGGCTGGCTTGTATCTCTCGTTCAGGAACACCAGACACTTGCGCCGCCTGTGGGGCCAATTGCGATGTCTGTAGTTCCCCGACCGTCTGCTCCACTTGCTCAACTGACTTCACCATGCCTGCAGGAACTACTGCTTGTACCGCTTGCTCGGCTGGCTTGTATCTCGTTCCAGGAACACCAGACACTTGCGCCGCCTGTGGGGCCAATTGCGATGTCTGTAGTTCCCCGACCGTCTGCTCCACTTGCTCAACTGACTTCACCATGCCTGCAGGAACTACTGCTTGTACCGCTTGCTCGGCTGGCTTGTATCTCGTTCCAGGAACACCAGACACTTGCGCCGCCTGTGGGGCCAATTGCGATGTCTGTAGTTCCCCGACCGTCTGCTCCACTTGCTCAACTGACTTCACCATGCCTGCAGGAACTACTGCTTGTACCGCTTGCTCGGCTGGCTTGTATCTCGGTCCAGGAACACCAGACACTTGCGCCGCCTGTGGGGCCAATTGCGATGTCTGTAGTTCCCCGACCGTCTGCTCCACTTGCTCAACTGGCTTCACCATGCCTGCAGGAACTACTGCTTGTACCGCTTGCTCGGCTGGCTTGTATCTCGTTCCAGGAACACCAGACACTTGCGCCGCCTGTGGGGCCAATTGCGATGTCTGTAGTTCCCCGACCGTCTGCTCCACTTGCTCAACTGACTTCACCATGCCTGCAGGAACTACTGCTTGTACCGCTTGCTCGGCTGGCTTGTATCTCGTTCCAGGAACACCAGACACTTGCGCCGCCTGTGGGGCCAATTGCGATGTCTGTAGTTCCCCGACCGTCTGCTCCACTTGCCTTTCCAATTTCTAATCCATCAATGGCGTCTGTACTCAATGTCCATCTTCTTCGACTTACAGTCCTACTTCCAAAACCTGTGTCCCTACCAAAGTTTCTCACAACATTCACCTCCAAATATTTTCATTTTCCTCTTTTATTATCCGCGTTACTTTCTTTAATCCTTATGTTCACTCCAGAGACAAATCTGCTGTTTCTGTTTTTTGTTGGTCTTCTGCCTCGAAAAGACTCTTGGCCAATGACCCTCTAACTATTATTGATATCACTCCAGTCGACAGCCACACTGTGAGCATCACTCTTGAGAACCCCAATACAACCTACCCAGCGGGTTCATATCTCGGAGTCGCGAGATCGGGAGAGGACACCCAATACGCCTAGATCGAACTTCTTACCTCTTCCCAGAGGTCATATGTCTAGTCCAACCTCCCCGGCGCCATTGTCCTCCTTTCCATTCTCATGGTTATCGCCTTCGTCATTCATATGATGGGCTTCAAGCACAACCACATCTTCTTCCACTTCCAGATGATCGCCTTCCTCGTAACGGTTATCGCTGCTTCCGACGAGCTTCTCAACTTCCTCTTCAACCTCCGCCAGGTCTGGTACCACTTCGGCACCAAGCCCCTCAATTTCGTTCCCGAAGACTACGTCGAGTCGTCGTCGGGCCGCTTTGCCACTTTGTTCACGGATGCCAGTTTCGCCAGGAACGCCGCCCTTCCAGTGGTTTTCGTGATGGCTGCGCTGACTTGCGGTTTGATCGGCCTGGCCTACTTCCGCCACACAGTTCAACTCAAGGATCGGTCGAAGCTTAAGACTTACGGCTTCCGGTTCCTGGAGTTCCTCATCAAAACTTCCATGTTCCCCATCGTCTTCTTCTGCATCGCCGAGCTGACCTTCAATTCGCAGGCGGGCAAGTTTGTCGATGTAAGCCAGACCACGTACAACGTCTGTATGGCCTTCGCAGTCCTCCTGATTCTACTGTTTCTGGCCTTGACTGCGGGAATGCTCTTCCTGCCCAGCATCGGCACCTACACTCGCTACGAGAACTTCGGTGAGTTCGTGGCCGTAGTTCTCTCAAGTCTCATCCTCGTCAACACCATCGCGAGCAAGGCAGTCCTAGCCCTCCTTGTCATCATCGTTTGTCGAGGCGTCGGAGAGATCGGACTGAGGTTCTACTTGGATAAGGTGAACAAAGCGGACTATCTAAAGGTCATCGCGATTGTGCTCGAGTGCGTCGTAGTCATCCTCCTGTGCTTAAATAACGGCAGTATCGGTTCCGTGCCCGTGATTGTGTTGCTGATCCTGACCGCCGTGGTCGATATCGCCTACTCAGGACTTACCTTAAAATCTGACCTCCTCGTTGATGAGGTTAAAGAAGAACAGCCAGATGTCAATATTAATTTTACAGAAAAGGTTTTAGCAACCAGCAAAGCGATTGAAGTTTGATTGTTGGTAGTGATACAGTTTATTGAGATGAAATTTGCATATTGTCATACAAATATTCCATCGCCAATCAATATTATGTGTATGTATTTTTTTCTTGAGAACCCTGATCAGCTTCGATCACCAATATTAATATTCAGTTTTTCGAATTTAAAACTTATTAAACTGTAAAGGACCGCCATGTATTTTTCAAAAAACTTCGAATTTTTTACTTCTCAAAGTTAAAATACTTGAGTTTTCACATAAACAAATATTTTATCAGAATCTAAAATCTCTTGGTATTGAGTTAGATTTTATTATTATTACGAATACACATATTTAAAAAAAAAAAAAAAAAATATTTTATTTTTATTTTATTTTAAATCTTTAACAAATAAAAAATAGACGCATCTTTTAACCAAGTTTTTATTTCTGTGGGAATTCTCTTCGTAACTTTTGAATCGTTTCGAATACAGAGCCTTTGGTATTGTTTATGCGCAATCCTGGAGTAGACTTTCCTTGTCGATTTCACATGCTGACAATGGCGATCGAGTTCGAATTAAATACTTTTCATGAACTCCCAATTAAATTTAACCATTATAGCTAATAGTTATTATTTATATTTTTATGTCTATATCGATATTTATATATATCATGATTCCAAGGAATCGATACCTGTTTTCGAGCTACAGTTTATTTCTTTGAGTGGTCATACAGTTTATTTCTTTGAAAGGTTGATGTATCTTGGTAACGATTCAAACGAATCTAATTTTAAATGAAGTACATCGATATATGTTTATATTTTATTTATTTTATTCTATTCTATTCTATTTATTAAATATATATAATATATACTAGAAACATCTACAGTATATAAATATTTTGAACTGAATCATCTGACTGAGCTAAGTATCAGTATCTATGATTGCAAAAATATCCAAATATTTTCTATTGCTGTCTTGCCCAGCTCTTAAGGCGACAACCATAATCTATCAATCTATTAACGTGTTAGAGAGTTTATCTGCTTACATCTGTTCTCTATATATTGCATAATATAATGATATATAATTTTCAGCCATTGATATTAATAAAAAATAAAAAATATATTTTACGACTTGTAAATATTTTCAGGTAATTAAATATTTTACTTGTTTTACTTATAAACATTTCTTGAACGTTCGGTATTTATACAGTCTTGCTCTCACTTCGATGATGTATGTTCCTAGGAATGAGGTATTTGAATAAAAATTTATAACTTTGTGTGAAGTCTTGAGTTTGAAGTGGGTATTATAAACTATGTCTTGTTTTTTTCTAAATATACATGAGCTAAAATACAGAATTCTTTAAACAAACATAGTTATTAATTGGTCATACTAGTTATTTTTTTTAACAGCACGCACACTAAAAGGAAATATAAGTGTATGCAATAATATCTTCAAAATGACATACACTCTTCAAAACAATTCTTCAAAGCACGCCATAACCGACCGCACCTTCCGAAGTAGGACAACAAACTCACTCCTTGGTTGGCAGACGATTACTAGTTTGAGACAGGCACTTATAATTAAAATAGCGACAATAACGTCAAAGACTCGCAAAGAGCAAACCAGCAACTACGGGATCAATAAAAGGCAACAAAACATCAGAGCAGAACTTTAGAGAGAAAAAAGAGTGCATCCCATTTCCAAGAATCAGTCAACCGATATCATAATAATAATAATAATAATAATAATAACTAAAGTAACAATTGCCAGAAAGACTGTCTCGATACATAGTTATTAAGGCCGGTGAAGTCCAAAGACTACACCACCATCAACACCACGAAAGATAGAGAGCGACAGAGAGTCTCTCCATCTCCCAATATAGTTGAAATATCTGTTGAATTGTTGGGACGAAGGGATAAAGGGTCTTTCGTGAATCTCCCAGCCATTTCCAAGAAGGCAAAAGACGTCGTAAACAGAGGCAAAGAAGCCAGAACTGACAGCACCAGGAACAAAAGAGACGCTGCCCACAGGAGTTACAATATCTCACCTGACTTCTTTAAGAAATACCAGAAATAGCCGCTGGTGAACGACATTATGCCATTGATATTTGAGAATTTCCAGAGCATCTCACACAAGAATCATCTGAATAATTGGCTGAACCGCAGAAAGGATGATATTCTACTCAAAGTCTATGAACAAATTAGGACAAAAAATCTAAATTGACTCTAAAAAAAATAATAATGCAGTCTTTTCGAAAAATTGGGGGGCAGCTTGAATATAAAAAATATATATATCAAATAATACTATTGGTTTTTTTAAACATTATAAAAGTTACATAATCTACATATATATATTGGTATAAAAACATATATTATTGAATAACATAAAATGTGTTTTTTTTATTTTAATTGATAATGTATTTCTATATAAAACATATTATTCATTAAACATCTAACATCGTCTTTATTAATTTATATAATATATTTTAGGGAATCCATCTTATAGATATATTTTGATTTATTTATTTTTTTACAACAAATTACTCAAAAAGCATTATGTTTTGGCAAGGCGGGGCGAAGAAAAGACTCAAAGAAGTCATCGAAAACAGAGTCAACATGTTCCCTGATCTCGCCACCAAGATCGACAGAGTCGCCAAGCTCGACCTCTCAGCCACGACCCCCATCGCCACCGACTAGGATCTCCTCGCCTACTTCTACTTCCGAGATCAGCCCAAATCCCAATCAAACACCCACATAGCAAGAAGAAGGGAACTTGAGCAGAAGAAGGACAGCTACCAGAGAGAATTGGAGAAGGCTTTAACGAGATCATCTCACATATCGAGATCGAATTCGAGATTATCGATGTCCAAGTCTGCTTTGGTCGATAACTCGGAGAACGGAGAAATCCCTGAGGAGTAGGAAGAGGAACACGGTACTCAAGGCTGGATTGGTCGATATAATCGAAATGGCAAACAGCCTCGTGTTATGGATAGTTGAACATTTGTTTTTTTTGTTAAAATTCAGCAAGAAGTGACTCATAATTAGTTAACTTTCAGTATAATTTAATATCTATATTATATATATATATTTTTTTATTTTTTTTTAATCCTTATATTTTTATGCGCGATTTTTTATAATGTGATAATTTGTAGTTAATTGTATGAATTAAATAGAATTATAGTTATATTCATAACCAATACATGCAGATTAATAAAATATTTCGATAATTAGCAAAAACTATTTAAGACAATTATGTTTTTTTTACAAATTATTATTTTATTCATAAATAGTATCAAATAACCTTGGTATCGTATATATTTTTTGATTAGTTGTTTCTTATCATTATTATAATACTTTATTTTTTATTTAAAAATAAAAAAAAGGAAATAATGATTCCATAATGTCCTATCTGCAACATCGGTTATTCGATCCGGAGCCGTGTTCCGATGGTCGTGCCTTGCGGACATGGCATGTGCTTAAACTGCGTGGAGAGCTACAAGAAACAGGTCTGTCCCCAGTGTAGATAGCCTTACGTCCGTTGCAGCAAGAACTTCACAGTCTTGAACATGCTCGAAAAATCCAGATAAAAATTATGCGATTATTAGCGTTTGTTTAAAATCTGTTTTGTGGGAGAGTCTGGGGTTGGCAAGTCATCGATCCTGAAAGCATTCGAAGAAGCAGTATTCGATGATCGGATCGTCACTACCATCGGGTTGGGATTCAGCTACCTCAATGAGCAAGTCAATGGAAAGATATACAAGTTCTAAATGTGGGACACTGGAGGACAGGAGAAGTTCAGATCCCTTACTCGGACGCATTATAAAAGTATTCATACAGCTTACGGCTATTTCTTAATTATCTATATATATTTTTTGCAATTTATAGCAACTCATTGAAACATTTTTTTATTATTTAACTTTTTATTATTTACAGACTCTGATCTTGTACTTGTGGTCTATTCTCTGGATGACAGAAATAGTCTTGCAGAAGCAGTAAACTTCTGGCTGCCGCAAGTGATGGAGGAGTCTCCCAAATCTAAGATACTGTTGATCGGCAACAAACTCGACAAAAATTGGGAAGTCAGTGAGGCGAATATCGCGCAAATAAAGACGACGTTCCGATTGATGGAAGCCAAAGTGTCGTGCAAAGATGGATACAACATCAAGGAGACTTGGAATAATATAATAAAAGAGTTGGTGAACTCACACATTACAAGGCAAGCAGAGAACAAAGGAGAAAATCTCCAGGGAGCCTCGAGACTTGCCACAAATCGTAGCCGTAGAGAAGAAGTTGCGTAAAATTCATGTGGTTGTTGATGTCAAATCTAATTTTTTGTTTTACTATGTAAGTGAAATGTCGTCTCACTTCCTCATTTTAACTATTTAATGTTTGTAATTAAAAAAAGAGAAAAAAAAAATGAAACACTATTTCAGTTTTTTTTTTTTTTAATAAAAACAATTGTTATTTCCTCATACGAAGTTTTTACAAAGAAACCTTTTTTACAAAATGTATCATTCTATCGTCGTTGGAAATCAAAGCTAAATTGATCAATAAACTCAAAAAAATTAAAATTAAATTAAGTTTTTCTTAAATTATTTTATTTCAAATAGAAACATTTCTATCAGAATAATAAACTAATAAATCAAGGAAGTCTATTTTGTGTGTTTCCTAAGGTGATCAGAATTTGAATGTCTGAAATTTTTTAGCATTTACCAATCCATTAAATGCTTATATTTAAAAAAGTATACTATGAACTAAAAAGAAATTATCAAAAATAGTATTTTTTTATTCATCTTATCTAATAACATATGTATGCAAAATTTAAATATAAATTTATTATGCTCATATTTTTTGTCTCAAAAGAATCTCTTATATTTTATATATATTTTTCGATTCTCTTTTCTTTTAAATTATGATTTTAAAAAATTAATCAGTATATATATATATTTATTATATGGAAGTCGCGAAATATTTATATATGTATTTAATTGGAGGGTTTTTCTCGATTCTCTCAGAACCAGAATAATACAGCTATATAAAAAAAGTTAATTTACTATTATAAATGTATGCATTTTTTAGGTTTTTTTATAATATATTTATTTATCATATTTAAAAAACAAAACAAAAAACATACAAACTCAATACAAATAAAAAAAAAATGGGAAAAGAAGCAGTTCTCAAAGATATCACTTTATCTACTCTCAGACCCAAAGATAGAAACTGGAAACTCGTAGCGAAACCCAAGTACCTCAAAGAACGCCGATACTACTCCAAGGGTGCTCTCAGGACCTATACTTCTGCCATCATTGAGGACGAACAACGCCAAGTCCCCATCAAAATCTGGAACAAACCTGCAAACCTCAACCCGAATCAGTTCTACTCGTTCTCAAGAGGAACCCTCAAATAATCTGGGGAAATTCACTTCGGAACTCCTTCCTACATAAAGATGATCGAGGAAGAAGAACTACCGCATCCAGCAACGAGCGAAGAGTTTTATAATGTCAGCGAGATGGACAGCTTCAATGAGGATACGGAAAAGGTGTTGGACGTAATGGGACACGTAATCTGTGTGACTGCCCAAGAACAAGTAACCGGAAAGGATGGGAGAGTCTACACCAAACAGGAATTGGAGATCGGAGATATGAGGAGCTCCACGAGCGTAAAAGTTACTCTGTGGGCGAACTTCATTTCTGCGGACTTGATCGGTCAGGAGTGTTATTTCTATGGGTTCCAAGTCGTTGCGTTGGGGTAAATGCGAGAATTAAAAAGCACTCCCTTTTCCCAAATGCTTCCAACCAAAGCTAATCGAGTTTCCTCTGAGCAGATTTCTCAAGTTTCTTGGAAAAACCTATCAGATTTTTACAAAAACAGAACTTTAGCTGAGGTGGCTGGACTCTGTAATGAAGTTGACATGCCTCTGGGCAAGATGTTTTACAGTAGATGCACTGCCAAAATCACAGAATTTGTGGGAGAGGAAATGTGGTACTAAGCTTGTTCAGTCTGTCAAACTAAAGTCAAAGAAAGAGAAAACGAGAAAGGGGAGACCGAAAAATATTGCCGCAAGTGCGATTTAGTTGTTGAAGAAGTAACCCACCAGCTGCTCCTCAAGCCACTTCTACAAAATATTGATGGCGATATGGTTTTGTAAAATGCGGTAATATTTCACCCATAAGCCTTGATGCTCATCGAGAAGAGTGGAGTAGACCCGATGATTCTGCAAGGAAGATCCCAAAAGCAAAGTAAAAAGATTTTGGAAGGCCTTCCCATCTTGAAATCGCCGTTGGAGCTGAGACTGATCACAAAAGTAAGCGAGTTCGAGGGAACGAGACACTACAGTCACAAGGTTAAAAACTTCCGAGCCTTGATCTGATAAAGAGAACTATATCTTTCTATACTATTATTTTTTTACATGCATGAAGTGTTAATTATTTGTTCACCTCATTATATGTAGTGGTGCGCATATATATATATATGTAAAGTATGTATATATGTAAATAAATATTTTAAGTAATTAGATTGCCCTCATATAAATTTATGAATTAAAAGTACTATAACAAGTTTATCGAAAAATCAGTGTTGTGGGGGGGGGGGGGTTTAATCAGATTTCTTTTTTTTTAAAGTTGATTTAATTAATATTAAAAACATAAAAAAATAATATTTAATATTTAGCTTAAAAACCAAAAGCCAAACAAACTACAAACTACAAACTACAAAAAAAAACAGACATGAAGGTTGTCAACCACCCTTCGGCTGACGTGACATTGGAGCACTTCGCAAAAGAGGGAGAACACTCGCCCAAGAGATTGATGGACAAACTCAATGATGATTATATACGGGATTACTAACCTGCAAAATATAGTCACGCCGTCAAATTCTTCAACGAGAACTCATACAAGAAAAAACTCATCACTGGCGATTTCGTAATACACAAATAACCAAAAAAACTTTGAACTCATTTTTTCCTCTACTATTTTTTTTTCAATTTCTTTTTGTATTATTATTTTAATTTTGTATTGTTTTTTGTTTAGAAATAATTAGAAGTATTTGGAGAAAATACAGAATTGAAGGAGTTCGGAATCGGGATATACTTACATATGGAATTGTTTCGAAGGATCAGCTGGTTGTTCATTCTGCTGACATTAATGTCGATATTACCCATCTACTTGAACTGGGCAGGCACGGGGCTAAGCAACTATAGTCTTTCTTATGGCACCTACCTCATCAAGTCTACTCTTGGTATTACCTTCCCTAATATATTTATATATTTTTATTCAATTATATGTATATATATTATTTTTAAGAACTATTATTAGTATTATTATAAAAAATAAAAAATTTTTAGGCAATTACAAAAGTAGTGTTACGAGTGTAGATGCGTATCTAATGACTGCGATACACTGTGGGTACATTCTGGTCTTCTTCGTGTTTTATCTTTTCTGGAAGCTGCACGTCTATCGTGAAATTCGGTAGTATGAGAGTGGAAAGGCAATCGTGCACCCTTTCAAATATTGTGTGGAAGTAACTGGGCTGCCCGACTCAGGTGTGAAAAATCAAGACCTGGAAACATTTTTTGCCACTTTTGGCACAGTCTACGAATGCAGCCTGGTTTTTTATTACGACGACTACCTCAAGTACTTTCGAGAAGTGGATGAACTCGACGAACAGATCAAGACCGAGGAGATAGAAATGCAGATAGGCGCAGGTGACAAAAAACGACTAGCAAATCTCAAAGAAAGTAAGCAGGCGCTAGCTGCAATTATCAATTCCGTCAAGATCCACCCCAAGATTCTTTCGGCCTATGTGCACTTCGAGAAAGAGTAAGCCCGGTAAAAAATGGTTGAATATTATCGTAGTCACTTCCTGTTTGACAAGTGTCTGCATGCCTATGTACATGGTTTCTGCTGTTGCTGCATTTAATAGGTTGATCAAGCTCACAGCTTTAGGGGCACGACGCTTAAATTAAAATAATCCCGAGTGCCCGACCCAGAGGAGATTAACTGGGAAAGCTTCGAGATATCAATAGCCAGCCGAGTTCTCCGCACCATCTTCGCCTTTTTAATAATAATTATCTTCTTGGCGATCTGTTCGACTTTGGTGGCCCTATGTTCCATATTCATTAGCACAAACTCCACCAATTGCGATAACGTGACGATCCCTACATATGCCGTGGCTTCCACGACCACCAACGATACGCTTAAGACCTGTTACTGTAACAGCAATTTGCTGGAATTTGCAAATTCACAGATCGAATAGCTGTGCTACGCCATTTTCCAGAAACTATATGTGGAGAACGGGTTGCAGATTCTCGCAGCAGTGATTTCCACAGTCACGAACATGTTGTTTGCTTGGATTCTTCACGCAATTATTGACTTCACTCGGCCGAACTCCCACGGATCGAGTCTCATTGGCAAAACTCTGGTGCTATTCGTATTCTTGCTCATCAACTCTGCAGTACTTCCAGTGTTAATATACGCAGATGTGTTCGGCTTCAAGATCGCCAGCTACGTCTCTCTGATCCAGCTGTTGGTACCCAGTTCTTCCAGCGTTTTTAACATTAGCTCTTTTACCTATTACAGCGATTTCTCGACCATTTGGTACAGGAACGTTTCGCCCTACTTCACCAACTTCCTCGTGCTCTATTTCCTACTGATATGGGCTAAGTTCTTATTCGCAATATGTTCGCAAGCATACCGTCTCCACAAACTTCAAAATCGGGAGAAACAAATCCTGCAGAAACACATGAACCGCCAAATTGCTGACTATCAGATCGACATTGTGGATGATACTGCGCAGCTCATGCTGTTGGTATTTATTGCTTTAGCTTTTAGCGGTGGCATGCCTATCCTCCTGCCGATGGGTGGGATTTGCATCGCCTCTAAGTATTTCATAGTTAAATACCTTACGCTCAATTATTCTCGAAGGGTGCGTGGAATGACTGATGATTTTACCGGATTAGCCGTGACGCTGCTTCCCTTCGCAATGGTCTTAGGCTGTCTCGTGGGCATCTGGCAATTCACAGCCCACGATAACATATATCCTTCTGGGTTATCCGTGCAAATCCCGGGGACCACTTCCTGGACCAGCTATTTTGAGCTGTTTCCAAGACTCTTTTATATCAGTTACACCCTTATCATGGCAGTTGTGATATTGGTCTATTTCTTCCTATGGAACACTATCGTCCGCTTCTCTGCCTGGTTGGCTGGACTGTGTTTTTAGAGCAAACCAGAAAATGTGAGTGAGTCTGTGCCCTTTTCGTAGGCGACCAAGACTATGAATTTGCTGAGCAGTTTCAACATACACAATAACCCGACCTACAAAACTATCGTGTTGAGTCTGGAGAACTTTCTGGAAGTCGACCCTTGATGAGCGGAAGAAAACATGTATATGTTTCATATAGACAGCAACATTGTATCAAATTATAAGTTTTAACATTTTTGTTAATCAATTTATATCTTAAATATTGAAATTAAAAAGTGACTCTAATTGGGCTCTCAAATACATCATATAAAATCGTAACAATTAAATTTTTTTTTAACTTTTGGGCATTTTAATTTCACTCTTAAAATGGTTGTGTTTATTTATTTTTTTAATAAAAAATTCAGTTACGATTGTTTTTAGAAGACTCATCTTTCATAGAATTAACTTTCTTGGAGACGAAGTTGAGGATTGAAATGAAGTGGTTAACTTTACGATGCAGTTCCTTAGGTCGGTTGTAGTCCTTGGCAGTGACAGTCGACTTAAGCAGTTAAGGCTCCAGTGTTTTGAAGGTGATGACCACTATGTCGATGAGTAATAAAATCTTCTCGATGGGTGGTTACTTGCGCGTGAAACAGGAAGTAGTCTTGAAGGCGATAAGGCGCGTCTTTTGAGGTTGGTTAGGAAGTTGTCGGTCTATGAATTCTAGATTTACGCTACAGGAGTCGAAGGAAAGGCTATTGCATTGAAACATGAGAAAGTCTGAAGATTCGACCTGTACTGTGATATTCGTGATCAGTTTGACACATATCGAGTTGCGCTATGCACTGTATTCTACCTGGAACTCGATTAGAGATGGTCGATATTCCCCTTTTTCACCAGTGGGTAACGCACACCCCGAAACTAGTTGTGTCTCTTTCTAGAAGTTGAAGGGTTTTTCAGCATAACGCAGCTCAAATCGGAGGTCGTCAGCACAGTTTTCCCCGATAATGCACTCCCATCCTTTAAATTCCATAAAATAGTCGCGGGTATTTTTCTCGATCTGCTGCTCACTTAAACGCAGATTTTCACGTTCGGCTTCGCCTGTTTTGCACAAAGTGTTGTGTGCATCTACCAGCTCACGTTCTAAGCGCTTGAGATCCGACAAACGTATGCTCCGTTCCTATTTCTTAATGAGATTGATCGCAGAACAGTTTTTGATCTTGAGAAGCAGTGAGTGCTTACGAAAGAGTTCAGTCTATTACAAACACAACATGAACTCCTTTTAACGTTCTCGAGGCAATTCCAAAGTGCAAACGCGCTCAAACTGATTCATAAAAATACGGAGACCGGCATCTGCTTGTAAACTAGGGATTGTGCGTACGCGTTCGAAGATGCTACGTAATTGCCTCACCACAAAATTAATGAAGTCAAACTTTGGAGAGTCCGACAAGGAGTCAAAGGTGTAAGCCAGCTACACGTTGATGGACTCATTGGCAGTGGGCGACATAGCCGCATCGCGACGGTCGACCACCAACACTCCCATGTGCAGATTGACACGGTAGAAGCTCGATACATAGCCTGTGTAGGTGATCTGGATTATGCATGCGTAGATGGATTCCGCGGAAAACTTGCGTTTACGAAAGTGGGACTCCTCGCTAAGTAGGGTTTACAAGGTCACGTAGCTCTCGAAATTTTTGTTATGTTATCGACAGAAAGAATTGGTAGGGTACTCACCCTTGGAACTTAGAATCTTCTGCAAGTTGTACCTGTCTGCTTCCACTCGATCCATGTGTTTATAAATATATATAATATAAATATATATATATCAAAAAGCTTGCTACTATTTATTGTCAATATAGAGATAATAAGTCTGTATTAAAAGGTAATAATGATTTTAAAAACATAAATCCTAGTTAACAGGGGTATTTGAAGATACATAATTTAATCTTATCAAAGTTTCGATAACTTCTGAATTTAGTCGAAGAGTGTTTATGCGACTATGATGCCTGATTCAAAGCTAGCAACCACCCTGCTTCTTTCGAGGCAGCTGTCTCCAACCACCCACAGGCTATCGCTGATCCTCGCAGGCATCTTTTTATCCCCCATTCTCAAAGAAGGATACCACTTCTCAATCCCCAGGCACTTCTCGGAAGTGCTCCCAAGATCGATCTCTTTCGGAATGTTCTTTCTAATGTTCTCCTATATTTATTCGTTCGAGGAGTTCCAGAGTTATTTACTCGCTTTTTAGTTCAGTTGGACGTTAATAAGTTGTTGGGCCCCGGTTTTCTCATCGTGCCAGCAGATGAACGAAAAAGGAGTAGCAGGCTTTGGAGTGTCAGCATCTTTGAACAGGATGCAGCTATAAGGGACTGCTTCTTTGGCTAAGAAAGTCGCAGTTATTTGATGGCTGTATTAGACCTTCTTGGTTTCTTTTTCGTCCAGAAGTTTCCATGGATCGGGAATCGCAAGTATCAGATAATCAAAAAATTTCTCGCTTCCATCCGAAAGCATAGTTTTCTGGATGCTGTTGCCTTGAGAGTCAGTCACGGATACAACTTTCTCAATAGATGTGTTCAGATTGAATTGGGTGATGAGGAGCTTCTTTCTGATTTGTTCAGCAAGATGGCAAATTCCCTTTTGATATGTCATCTTCTCGGACTGCCGATCTCCGATTTCTATTTTCCCGTTGTCCCAAATGTAGGTGGGTTTTTTTATTTCCACGAGGCCTTAGTTGAACACTTCCTTGATGAGTTTCGTTGTTGATTCGGGTCTCTGAAGAGTATCGAATGTGAGGAAGTTGGCCCCTGTGTCTGCATACTGGCCTGAGTAGTTGACTGTTTTGGTCCTGCCCCCCACTCTTGGCTCTTTGTCGTACAAGGTGATGTTGACCTTGGTCTGGGGAGTGGTTTTGAGGAGTTCCTCGAGTCTGTAAGCAAAGGCAAGACCAGAAACACCACCTCCTATTATCCCAATATTTTTTTGAAGAGATATCATAAATATCTTTACGAATGTGTTTCCCCTTATTGATTTATTTATATTTTTTTTATTTCTATTATAAACTGATTAATTTTGTTATTATTTCTATTGTCCAAATTCTTAAAAGAAGGTGAATTGGATAAGATCTTGACATATGTATCATATCTTTTTTTTTTTTTAATTATACTATTTGATAATTTTTAAGGTATCTAAGTTTTTTTTTTTCTATAATTCCATTAAAAAATGATACATGAGGGTAATTTTTAAGTCAAATATATAATGCTGGTAAACGTTCATTCAATCAATCATTTGAAACTTCAAGATTCGTCTGAACGTAATTCAAAATCAATTATTCCGAGATATTACTCTAAAATAAGGTTGACTTCCTTGCTATCTGAGCATTCGAACCAAGTAGTTTCACTAGGAATGACAGATGGGGTCGTATTTAGTATATTTTAATCTTGATCGAATATCACTGCTGAGTCCTCATGTGGAGTCTAGGGTCGATGTTCTTTATTCTCTTTTGTCCAGTTAGTACCTAATAAAAATTCGAATTAATATTTTCAAAATTATATATAAAAAAAGGGATATATTTTGGCTATGGTAGAAAATACTTTGTGAACTTTGCTAAAAAATTGGCTGCCATGCCGATTTAATATAAGGGCATCCATGGAGCCGTTGAATTTTTTATTCGATTTTTTGGACTTTTAATGTAATTGCTTGAACTACAAGTTCTCTCGATTCAAACGTGATAAGCTTTGGTGGGCTAGTTGTCATTCGTCGTTTGATAATTATTCCTTGAAATATCTGCTTTGTTTTTGTTTCGCGAACACTATATATATTTTGGTCTTGATCTATTTCTAGCCAATATTTAAAAGGATAAAAAAATTGATTTACAAATTAAACAGTAAAAAAAAATATGGAGGAAAAATAAATAAAATACTCAAAATTATAAAAATTAGGGAAAATATCTTTTTTAATATGTCAATTTTTTTTTGTTTTAATCCAATTAGATATTATGTGAATACGGATTTCAGAGTAATCCCCCATCATATAATAAAAAATAAACAGATAAAACAAATCTAACAGATGCCGATTTCCTGCCATATTGAAGCTAACTGCCCACTCTAATATCAATGCATCCACAATGTTTGCATTCACAATCCTATGCTCCCACCCTCCATCTACACAGCTTTCGTGTACCTGTCCATACCTGTATTCGCGATGCTCTGCAATGTTGGGGGACTGGCCATCGGCATCATGAGGGTACCCATCTTCGAGAGTCTCCTCAACTGGCCTGCCGGTCCAGCCTCTGCCTACTCAAATACTCTTGCAGTTGCAGCAGCACTCCCCAATTTCCTCATCATTATCTTCCGCCGACATCCGTCAAAAAACACTATTCTTGTCGACTATAACCTAGTATTAATAATAATTCCAACTTTGGTCTATGGGACACGATTAGGAGCCATCCTGATCAGATTCCTGCCTCAGCTGGTGAGGGATATTATCTATGTCCTCGCTTTTACGATGTTTGCAGTATTTTTCTATGGCAGGTTTCGTAATTTCAAACCTCCCGCGACTGATACGGCCAAGGCTATGGGAAAGCCTTCAAATCCTACAAAACAAGACTTCATCGAAATGGCAGATTTACGAAGAGACACTCGGGACGGAGGAGAGTTTGAAATATCAGCGCGACTCACAACACGGCTCACGTCACGTCTCCCTGAACCAACACTGTAGGAAGTAATTAATAGGCAAGAGCTTAATAAACTCTTAGCTTATGAAAAGACTATACACTTACCCGATATTTATCTGTCTCTGCTGATCTTCGCCTGTTTCGAACTTCTTTCAAACCTCTCCCAGGGAAAGATTGTATAATTCAGTGTCTGCTCGCTCACCTTCCTGGGCACATACACTGCTTTCAATATTATATGTATTGGTTATATGGTCGGCCTGTTTTACTTTTTCAGAAATCGGATAAAGACCTACAAGCGGGTTGGTTATAATTATCCCCTTGCTCTTGATAAGAAAAAAACCTTCATTATCATTATCGGACTTTGCTTTATGGGTGGAGTGTTACAGGGGCTTCTTGGAGTTGGTGCAGGCAATTGCACGGTAGCCGCCTTACTTGCCCTGAAACTAGATCCAAGAAATGCCACCGCTACCGCAGGCTACACTGTACTATTTGCCGCCCTGAGTAACCTCATTAACGTATTTATTAACAAACGAATCACCAGCGAGGACTTCTGGTTCCTCTTCGGACTCACCACAGTGTTCGGGGGAATTTTGACCTTTGTTGCCTACGCATTTTTAAACCGGAAGCCCTCTGCTGGAAAGTATTTGTTATGCATTATTATGGGGCTGTGCGTGGTGGCTATAGTGGGAGCCATCCCAAACACTTACTAGACTCTATATTATTTAGGGATCGGAGAACTGTTAAAAGTCACCTAGCCTTGTTGAACATTCTATCAGTACATATCTTATATATTATTTTTTTTTGGCAAAAGTTATTAAGAGTATTTTTTGTTCGAGGGTTTTTTTTTTTTTAAGAAGACTCTCGAAAAAATATGTGTTTGCTGTTTGCTGTTTTTTTAAATATTTAAAAATATAATTTATGGATTTGATAAACTGATAATTTTTTATTTCTTTAATTTTTTATTTTTATAATTTTTTCCTTCAATTCATTTAACTATACTTTTAAAAACACACACGATTAAGTTAATTAAAAAAAATATTTAATCAAAAGAATATATATAAATAAAAAAGAAGATTTCTGCCAAAAAGACATTTTAATAGTTGGAGAGGGGAAAAAAATAGCTAAATACTGATTTATCTATTCTAATAATTGTAATGTAAATAAAACCAAAAGCAAACGAGGGTATCCAAAATTTCTGTAACAGCTACTGCAAATTCAGCGAGCCGACCGACAATCGATACTTTACTCCCGAAGAACTTCGCAAAATCAAACAGAAAAGTCCTCCGATACAGCAGTTGTACCATCTCGAAACGAGGCAGGACGACCAGTATAAAACTGCACTCCGGAATCTCGAGTTGATCAATAAAATGATTGCATTGT
This sequence comes from Halesus radiatus, assembly GCA_022606495.2. NCBI lineage: Eukaryota > Metazoa > Arthropoda > Insecta > Trichoptera > Limnephilidae > Halesus > Halesus radiatus. The sequence goes on from JAHDVE020007821.1 coordinate 20,550, forward strand.
TATGACAACAATAAAAACAAACTTAATTATCACATTTTAGGATGAATGTATATCGTAGCACCAAATACCATTAATACCATATATATATATATGTATATGGTATTAATAATAATAGTAGACAATAAGAAAAATAATAATAGTAGGGATATAAATTAATGAATATTTTTTGAAGATCTTCTGTTTTGTAACGGGGGGGGTTTCTTATCATGTCTTTGCCTACATGTGCCCATATGTTCAGAATGTATGCTGTAGCAGATCAGGGGGGGTGACACAGCCAAAATATATGCATAAATATATAAGTAAACATTTATCTTATATATATATATTCTGAATGTTTTATACAATCAATAGAAAAAGAGAAAGAAAGAAATAGTAAGAATGAAGTATAAAGTTATACACCATAAAAAAATATATATATATATATTTTATAACTATGATATTCATAGCAGTATAATTTTATAAATATCTTATTTCGTAGCAAAGATAGATAAGCCATTTGACGAAAATAATATTTGCACACTTCATACCATACCTTATTGTGTAAAAAATAATACAAGTCATGTTCACATGCTGGCTTGAACTGCTCCAGTTATACCAAAAAATAATCATATAAATTATAAAGCCAATCTCATTGGATATTCAACTCACAAAATATCAATATCTCTCGAAACAGTATATTGGGGAAAGCCAATGATTGAATTATGAAATTTAGGGTAACTGCTCCCCCCCTATTTTAGGATATATATTTATGTATCTGTATTTTTTATAAAGGGGAAAGCATGGTTTAGATTAGATTATTTGCCAATTGAAAATATCTGGGGAGAATCGAAATATCGCTGAGTTTTAGAATGAAAGAATGAGTTAATTACTATTATCGATTATTCAATAATTTGGATGGCTACAACTGATAAGATCTAATCTGAGGATGTTGTCTGAAGGTTAAAAAAAATAGCAAATTAAAAAATGTAATAGTTAGACAGAAGAGAGTTTTCAAAATCGGACTAAAGGTAAAATGTGTTAAATAATCATATTTTATGCTAGTGACTTCGCCATGAGCAGCGATGAATGTTTTAGGTTAGTTATTCCTATATTTTAAAATTTAGTGTTTGAGATAGATCTTTAAACATCGGACATTCTGTCTTCGATTGTAGTTCATTACAACTAAACAGTAACCTTTATAATTCTTACCCTTGGGTGCTGATGATTACTAGTAGTAGCCCATTATGGGGACAATCTAGAGACCCCCGGCCTACTCGATGAGTATGATATTCGGAACTTCATATCCTAACAATCCTAATCCTAATAATTCTTACCCCAACTTTTCAGAAAGTTTCTACTTATTCATCTTTTGTGTTTTCATTTAACCGTGGTAGTAATATTTACTTCTGCATTCAGATTCTATTTGATGAGAGCATTGATGTCCAAAACAGAATTAAAAAAGAAAGTTCGGGAACTTTATTTAGTATTTAAATTAGCACTTTTGACTTGGATTCGGGAAGCTATGCAAGTGATTTATGGAGGCGCAAACTCCTTTTCTCCCAATCAAACAATTCATTTTAGATATAAAATTGTCATCTTTCTGTTTTTCTATTTCAGCCCTTTTGGGATACAATGGCAAATCAACCTCTCCAAATTGTTTAATTTTGGAGGTTAAGCTTATAATACTATTGAGTAATAACTTCTGCATATTAATTAAAGCTGGACCTCCTCGGAACCTGTAGCGATAAGATGCATGATGGATGTTAAATTATAGAGTATATAAAGACCAAATACATCAATCCATCATCTAGTTTGTATGTTCAGTGTTCACCCCCCTGCCTTCCAGCTAATTTTCAGCGTAAAATTCAATTAAAAGATAAACATATATCTTTAAAAAGAATAAAAGCATACAAATTAATAAGAGGGGAGGAGAGTGTTTTTCAATGAGAAAGATAAAAAAAATATCCAACGACTGGTATTTATTTCTATATTGCTACTTATTTACATAGCCCATCCTTCCTGCTATTTAAACCTATTCTGAACTTTTTTAGCTAGTTGGTATTTGGAAGTATATCTTGATAACTTTCATAATATTTTTTATTTTAAAAAAAGTATATATATATTAAAAGTAACGATTGAAATATCACTTGTTTCAAAAATTAATAAAATATAACATAAAACATTTTATACGATAGTTTAAATAGGATGTGATATTTATATTCCTTGTCATTTTTCTTGGTACAAAACTATACATGTGTGTATCTGGAGGGGAATAAAAAAATAGATAATATAGTGTATTACAGTTTAAATCGTATTCTAACTGTACGTATTGTTTAGTAATAATACACATATATACATTCTCGATCTATTATTATCATGATTTTTATAAGAGAGTCTTTTTTTTTTAATAATTTCTTATACGATATTATGTATAACTAAAATAGATATAGAGAATCATAAATTTAAAATGTAGATATATATTTATATATATAAGTAGGAGAAAATAATTTTTAGATAGAAAATACACCAATAAAAAATTCGAGGAAGCAAACAGGGTTTGTTCAATAAAACAAGAAAGTTGTTATAATTATAATTCTAAGTATAGCTATAACTATATTTATAATATTAACAACATTTTATATTTTCATATTCATTTTAAAAAAACAAACAATATATATAAGTACGAAAAAAATGTTTGATTCAAAAAAGAAAAGTAGGAATTAATTCAAGAACAATCCATACTTTAAGGAATCCAGCCTAAAAGGACTTCTTTTCCATGAAATTGAAGAAAATTAGGATTTTTTCCCTCCTGACTGCAATATCCTTGACCACCTGAGCGGTGGAATCTGTCCTGGGTGCTGCTTCGAGGGTTAATTTCCCGAAATTTAATAGGAATTTTAAAGTTCCTAAATTGAGTTTGCCGGGTAGATTACCCGAGAAAATGAACAAAATAGTTATAATCAGAAACGCCGAAGAAGAAACCATCTCAAACTCACTATATTCACTTCATTGCTTCCCGAGGCAGTGATCAGCAGTGAACCACCCATCCTGATTGAACCAGTTATTCCAATGGTGAATACATCAATGGAAATTTAAACTACAAATCTTTAACAAAAGAATGGCGGGGTAATCATCCTGAAAGCAGCTCAAATATAACTTCCTGACATTCTGGAGGGGAAGCGAAAGTCAACAAACGCTCCGAAGTACTTCATCAAGATCGCCCTTACAGCATTGAAAGCCTTCGCGAGCTAGACCAAAGACTTTGAGCATATGCAATGGATCAATGCATATGAATCACGCCATTAAGGATTCCCGAACACAAGGTCCCATCTTTAAGAGCTGCTTTGCTCACACACTTCAAATAAAATGAGTACCTTAAATTAAGATGATCATTAATTTAATAAAATCATCATTAAAGATATGAATAAAATGGAAGTTGAAAGTTCAAGCAACGACAACATCCTCACGAAGGAGGCGAAGAGGGCACTAACATCCAGACAAATCCTCCAGAGGTCGTTGGGGTTGAGAAAAGGTGAGCATACACTCGCGAACAAAGCCATATCATAATACAACAAAGTGACTTATTTGTATTATATGAAGGTTTATGAGTGGAGATTAAATAATGAGCTTCTCGTTTTGAGGCTCAATTGATTTTTTTATATTGTGAACCCATTGAAAGATTGGAAACAATAAACAAGGATAACATGATATCGATTATACAATTATGATGAAAACATAAAAAAAAAAAATGTAGACATTATTACAAGATTTGTTATATCGAATTCCTACTGATTTAAGATATGTTAAAAAAATAAATGAATGATATTTTTTAAATAAAAATAGCAATGAAAATACATTTAACAGAATTTAAAGAGATTGGAGAAGATTTTGTTTTAAAATTACAAAGTTTTGTTATTTAAATAATAACACCTGGTTTTTGATTTTTTAGATATGTCAAATGAATGTCGTTGAAGTTCAAAATAAATTTTAAAAAATAACATAAAATAACAAAGGGAAATAAAATAATGATCATCAAAAAATACCTTAAGGTGATTTTACATGCTTCATGCTAATTAATATTTCGTAATCAGTGATTAGAACCTCGGGTAGTTTATTATATATGAGATTTGAAGAAGGTTGATTATATTATGTAATATGTGGCATCGATATGTTTTTTTCATTGAAAGAACATCAGAATAGGTCCGCTTTGATGAGTCTTGGATTTTATTAAAAAAAAATATTCTAAAGTTTCTAGTAAAATTTCCATTTTTTCAATACAAATCGCATCAAATGAAATCAGTGACATTTCGGTGCTTTTGACTTAATGGCCCATCATTCATTTAGCTAATCAACTAACATTTATGAAAAATAAAAGAAATTATAATTATTTTTTTATTACATTTTTTTTTTAAAGTATCATTAATTCCGCACTATATTGATAATTTTTTATGTTTATTCAATATTTCTCTCAAAGTCACCATTATATTATATTCAAAATAGGATGGTTATATAAATTGTTAGTCTATGCATTGTATATTTTTCGAACTAATATGCATATATATTACAATTCTACAAAAACAAATATAAATATTTCTTTATTTAAACATGGAGTAAGTCGGAGCAAATCTCCCCACTAATAAATAGTCGCTTAAAGCTACGTTTGTACAAAAATTGGGAATCACTGCGAAGTGTCAGGAACATATCAGCCTTTCCGAGCTAGGTAGCCTTGCCGTGGTTTCAGGATCCTATATCATCATATATCAGCATGGCAACCAGACTATCCACATCAGTCATCACAACTAAAATATTTCAGCAATTGCTCTTACTCCAGACAGCAACCGTTTAGCAGTTGCCGAGAGTACCAAAGGTTCTGATATTACCGTCTACAGCGGCATCGTTATTAATCAAGGGCATTCCTCTGGCTAGAGTTCAGCCAAAAGCAACAAGTTTTCCAAATATAACAAAACATTACTAAAAGGTCATAAAAATGGGGTTTCATTTCTGAAATGGTCATTTAATGGAAGCCATCTGATCTCGAGTTCCAACGAAGATGGGACCATGTTCGTTTGGAAAGGGGAAGAAAGAGTCACAAAAAATAAATTGAGTCACAGGATCAATAGAATGGGATTCACTTCACAGGGTCATCTCATTACTGTCGGCAAAAAGCATCTTAAAATATATTACTTCGATAATGGAGAACCATGCAAGACTCGCTTCGAGAAGACGTATATGATGGAGGGAGTGCCCGTATCTGTGCCGAAGACAGCCAAGTCGATGGCGGATAAGTAATTTGTAGGAGTGGCCAGTAGAAACCACGTCACTGCTTTGCTGACAAGCGAAGGCGAGGTCTGTCTCATGGATGAATCGACAAACGCGATCAGCAAAGGGGTCAGCATAAAAATGGGTGTCTGTACTATTTTGGAGATGACCGACCAACATATCCTCGTTGGTGGGGCGAACGGAAAAATTCTAGCATTCACTTTTGATCTGAGACTGGATACAGCCTTCGGCTTACCGCCACCTATCGGCCAGTAGAATGTTGAAAAAGACTCAGAAATCATGATTGATCCGTCGATAAAATCCCACCATCAGTTTCCTGGTTGTACGGGGTTGTTGTGGCTTGGGCAACGAGGCGTGTTTGCTCTATACGAGAACCGTATCGGATTCTTTTGGGAAATGGACTATCTTCACAAAACTACTCGAGTAATCAGGTCGATCTTGGGACACCGTGAAGAAATTTTGTGTATTTAAGTTCTTGACAATTGGAAAGACTCTCTTGTTTTCTTTGCTACTGCCTCTTCAGACAGGACCATTAGGATTTGGCATCAGTATGATGATTGTTTCAACACTCGATAGTCTATTGACCTAGCACAGTTCGTGGGTATTAAGCGCAACGCCTACTGCCGAAACTTAACACGCATCATCTACACTGAATAGGTGGTTAAGTATCTAAAGCATGCTAGCGATTCTCTGTTATTGGGAGGTAGCAGTCACGCCGTACATCTCTTTTCACTCACTTCCTTCAGCTTGATAGGCTCTATCAACCTCGACTTCTATGCGCAGTGCATGGAGTATATAAAATCAGATAAACTTCTTTATGTAGGTAGCTCCGATTCCTTTGTGCGGGTATTCAAAGTCCTATCTGATAACAACTCTATCGATGAAATTAAAGACAAGAGAGTTAAGTTGGATTACCCGGCGGACCGCTTGGTTTAAAGCAACAGGGGAACAGTATTCGCATTAGGCAGCACAGTTAATAAAGTTTCAGAGATCTCAAATAGCTTGGTAATATATTAAGAGAAAGAAACAACAACAATAGCATCAGTAACGAATAGTAAAAAGGAAATTACTCGATACCTGGTCAAAAAGGATGGGATGTTACAAATTACCCATTCCGCACCAGAAGGCGTGAAGTCGGTAGATAAGAAATATAAAACTACTGTCTCTAAGTTGGAAACTCTGCTTGGATAAAAACGAATACCATCCATTGTGAAGGTGATGAGTTCCTACATCATCACTGTTGTCACTTCCTCCATCCCCAACATCATATCAGTATGGGATCTGGACAGTCGAAGGTTTCTTTACTAATAAGAGATAGGTGAGAGAGTGTCTGATCTCGTAGCATTTGACAACGGAAATCTGGTTGTAGTCGGCTCCTCAGGAACCATCCTAATTCTCAATTATGAGTATAGGCTCAAGAAGATTGAGTCCCGTCTCCGTTAGTGGTTTGGTTAGAATGGTCTGAATCTGAGTGGAGGGAGTATTTGGATTGATGCTAGTAGGGCATCTGGTAATTTTGCTGAATTTATCAGACAAAGCTCAAAACGTTCCGAGGATTAAATTCAGCAAGTGAAAAGTATCAATATGTCTGAAATGCCTCAGGTTCCTAATTTTGTGGGGTCAGTTGTTTCACCAAAAAATAAAACAGAAGAAAAGCCATTCTCCGAGGAAATCAACAAAGGTTTCAACCAGAAAAACATTAATGCAAATTTCGGTATTGTGGATGATTCGAGCAACAACATCACCGCTCCAACAAAAAATACTAATGCGTTCACATACACAAACAATGATCATAAGAAGTCAATTTTCAACCCTGCAGATATTATGAACCAGGTCCGGAACGCTGTTAACAATGTAAACATAGCGAAAGAAAAAACCGGAATTGTATAAAAGTCTAATAGCATCTTCGAGAGTATGAAACCAAAGGAAATGGAAAAAAAGGTAGAGCACGATTCTAGTGAAGACGAAAATGACTTAAAAAAAGGAGGCATTCTCCTTAAAATATAGAACAATAACTATATGAGTCCAAGGTCTACAATCGCCGAAGATATTCGAATGAGTCCTAGTCCTACACCCCATGATAAGGAGGAACAGCGATACTCTGATAGTCTGCAAATCAGCGACACTTACGATGGAATGATGGCTCAGCAGTTCAAAAAAACTACAATCGATGCCTTTTTAGAGATGTTGACAAAGGATGAAGAATAAATTTCTAAGCTTTTCCCATAAAAAATAGCTGTTATCCGCAAAATTTTACTAAAAGACAATTATGGGGTCAACATGAGATAAAAGGCATAAAAATTACATCAAAAGAAGGAGTTAGCGCAGAAAGCCCTACAAAACTTGAAGGACACGTTTGATGAGTTAATCGAGTAGCAGTGATATTTTTTTCCGAAATTAAGGTTTTTTATATTGTATTAGAGAGTTTATTGCTATTTTTTAAAAAATATATAAAATATATTCAATATATTTCATATCCAATTTATAAGGAGGATTTGGAGAAAAATATTTATTGTTTGCGTTTTTATTTTATTCTTTCAGGGGGGGGGGGGAGAATATCAGCAAATTTGATTTATTCCAGAATGTGCAATATTCTCTGAATAAAACTTCTGTTTAAATTT
>JAHDVE020007822.1:0-145594 GCA_022606495.2 Halesus radiatus
AATAAGCTAATAATTAATTAATGAAGTAAGTCTAAAGTCAAGGTGTTTGAAAGAGAGAGTACGAAAACAGTATGCAATATAGTTGTGAATGATGAGTACTTGGAGCAGGTCGATGAGTTTGTGTATTTGGGAAGTATGTTTACTAGAGATGGAAAGACTGATAGGGATATTGAAAGAAGGATGAATGCAGGAAACTCCATTAACGGAGGACTGACCGCAGTTGGCCCAAACAAAAAGTTGTCCAAAGAAGCGAAGCTAGCAGTCCACAATGGAGTGCTGATACCAACCCTGATGTATGGCAGTGAGGCATGGAACTGGCAGAGGAACGATGAAAGTAGACTGAATGCTGTAGAAATGAGATCTCTGAGACGAATGTGGTAAAACCATGTATGATCATGCGAAAAATGTTGAGATTCGTAAAGAATGCAAGACTGATGTAAGCGTAGTGAGCAAGATTAAGAAAGGGACGCTTAGATGGTTTGGGCATGTAGAGCGAATGAACGAAGAAAGGAGTGTAAGGAGAATATATGACGCGAATGTGAATGGAAGAAGAAGCAGGGGACGTCCAAGGAAGACGTGGCACGATCAAGTGAATCAAATACTTGAGTCGGGCCATGTCAGAAGTCGGAATAACAGAAGAGAATGTATGAGACGTTGAATGAAAGTGAATGAAGCAAAAAGTGTATGCCAAAATCGAGTTGTTTGGCGGTCCGTCCTCTCTGCCTACCCCTGCGGGGAAACGGCGTGATGGTTAGTTAGTTAGTTAGTTAGTCCTATGTTAATCACCGTGCAAGCGTGAATGGTAGAAATGATAATTTCCCCTCATATGCAAAAGAGTCTGCAATTCAATTCATACCACAATGTCATTTTTATGTGTGTTCAATCAGCACTGTGTGCGCAATGTCAAAAATGCCGCGAAAACCAGCGGTAGCGGGTTTTAATCTGCTAGTTTTTAATTAGTATTCATTTATGGGTTTAAGGTATAGAATACCTTTTACATTCTGAATGCCATCTATTGGTTGATAAATGACTGTTGTTGTTCCAAAAGATGTAATGTTGATTGTTGACAACAGAGGTCTCACCTAGATCAGATCTAGTGTAATATTTGTGACGGGTGTGTTAATGGTTGTTGTCTGTTTGCAGTTAAACATCAGTTCGCTTGGTTGCAGTGGGAAGAGAGTATTATCCTCGCTGGGATTACCTGAACAGCTGCCATCAAACAGGGATATACACCAAGTTGTATCAAATATCACTCACTTTATAATATAAACACTATATTTTACTAGAAACTGATAGCTAAAATTGTGCAATCTACGAGCCAAAAACTATATAAAAAAAACACTCACAATTTTTAACTAAATGAGCAGCGATATCTGAATATTATACTTTTATTTATTTTATGTATAAATTTTATTTTTACTTATGAGAATTTATTTGATGGAATCGAAGACGACGTCTGGCACATTTTAATATGTTTTGATAGCTGTTAATGTGTTGTCATTATTTATTTGAATTTTATGTCAACTTATAAAATATACAATGCCACCTCATACAATCTTTTATTGGCTTATTGTGAAACAAACATATCTTTCAACATCGTAAACGTGTTGAACTATTTGCAGTTTATTTATATACATACTTACTATTGTACAGTTTTAATCTTACGTCACAACACTCATTATGTAAGTCTTTACTAGGATTATATTATATTTATTATAATAACATATTATATAGATATTTCAGTCATTTATATTTGGATGTGTCTATTTGTGGTGTGATGCGCGAGTCAGGTTTAAATGGGGACATTTAAGGTAACAGGTTCACATTACTTGGACTCACCTTGTGTATGCTGTAATTAATCAACTTTTACTAATTAGTATTTTAAGAATTAATGTGCCCAAATCGTATACTAACTCCAATGTACAGTGATGAAATAAAAAGTTGTATAAACTAAGAAATAGTGATTTTTATTTTTCATTAACCCCACGATGCTACGCTTCTGTTACCTAATCATAAAGCTTCTAACATTGCAATTGCATGATACAGCTGGCTGTTGCTTATGTTTGACTAGTAAGTTTTTCAAAAAATAAATTGTACTTAGCACAACATGAATCTTTTCTTTCACGTGAGAAAGAAAAGCTGCCAAAGAACTACCGAAATTGTTAAAAATATGTACACTACAATAAGGAAGTCAAGTCCATTTTTTTTTATTAATAACTTAAATACCAGTATATTTAATTTTTTTCTAAAGTTAGTTTTCATAGTTAAAATATTTTTCAAAGGCTGCCAAAACGCTCAAAATCTATGGCCAGTCGGTTTTGAGGTTAGAATGTCAAATTGCAAAACAAGGATGAGCTTTACCGTACATAATTATATTATATTCATAGTAAACCATAACTAAACATAAGTAATAAAATTATGTGCCTTTTTAGAAACATTAACTCAAAGAATAATAATGGTATTGAGCATTAACATTATCATAATATCCGTATTGATAATTGGTTTGATCATGAATACTCTAATTTCTTTCATAAATAATAGTTGTTTATAGTGAACAACAATTATAGAGCTTAAAGTCACCCAAATTAAGTTAAAATTTTGTCAAAACTAAAAAAATACAAAATAAAATCTAAAAATATTTTTTTCATACTAATCCAAAAACAGAATGCGCACATGACATCAGATGTTCCAAATGCAATGGTGCCAACATAGGTTTTGATAAGCTGATTTTTTATTCACTTTTAAATAACGATTTATAAATTCTACGTACGTATAATTATAAATAATGGAAGTTATGTATCCAGAATCGGCGTTTGCTGATCTATATAAATATATATAGATCAGCAAACACAATAAGTCATTATATTTTTCACTGGAGTTCCTCATTTCCCAGCGTCAAAAGGTTCTGACGGGAATAAAATTCAATCTTCATGTGCAGATGGCTAGAAGAGCAACATCTAGTCAAGCCATTGCTTATCCCTACTGCACTGATATTTATTTTTAGGTATGAATTTATACAAAATAGGAAAGTTTTTTAAAAATGATTCCGTGCAAGTACTTACCTAAAAAATAAGACTTAGTTTGAAATTTTTAGGCTGCTGGCAACATTATTAACTTATCAACCCTTCACAACAAAAATGGGCACTACACAGCAACTGAACGTTTTTGTTAATTTCCTAAAAGAAACAGTGAGCATTGAAGAACTCAAAATATTATTTGAGGATTCTAACCATATCTCATTTCTTGGTTTGTATAAATTATTATTATCATTGAATCTAAGCCCGCTCTCAGACGGTTCGGTAAGGACCGAACATTTCACTCGCTACTGCTTACACTGCGCAGAAAAGTCCCGCAATGGACTGCCCTGCAAACCGTTACCTTACTTTACTTTTCTGCGCAGTGTCTGCAGCGGCGTGTAAAATATTCATTCCTTACCGAACCGTCGGAGAGCAGGCTAAATATGAAATAAAAACATTTCAACTTGAGCAAGCCAATATTTGTTAAAGCGCCCTTGAGGTGATTTTTCACAAAAACGGCGCTATAAAAATCATCCGAATATTATTATTATTGTTTGTAGCATTTGGAAAATTTCCAAATAACCTGAATATTGACACATTGGTTGATAGCTTGCTGCCAATTCCATTGGAAATACGCATCAATCATGAAAATAATCAAATTACATCATACTCCATTGTTGAAAACTCTATAGTAAAACATAAGCGAAAAATTAATTTATCGAGCAATCAACAAATGATGGCCATAAAATATAGAACAGATGAAACAGCAAATGAAGTAGAAGCAATTTCCCAGACATTCAAAACTAACAATCCTAACATAAAAACTTGTTTTGAAAACAAAAACACTGCTAAGAATAATTCTAATGAAAAATTACACTATCAGAACCATTGTCAAAGCATTTCTGAATCCATAGCTTCTATGGTAACTTACAGTTTAAATACTAATTTTAGAAAAGAGTGTATGGATATCTTAAACACAACCCATTGTTCAAGAAAGTCAGTGCAAGAAATAATAAAATTCAAACTAGAAAATCTAGAAAGAAATAAGCACACAGATGACAGGCAACAAGGACAATAAAAAATGTAACAGAAATGATTTAATAAAATTATTTATGAATAATAACAAACATGGTGTACATACAAGAAACAAAATAACTACATATTAATATAAATTATCAAAGTGAGCTATTAGCTACCTAACTTTCTAAAATAAATTACTAATTTGAAAGTTATCAAAGATTTAATTTGAAATTTAGGTGACTATTCAATAAAATATTTGATCTTATTTGTCTTTCTTTTCTTCTGTGGTGAGCAGCATGCTCTTAATGCCAACTTTTTCTAATTCTTCGATCAAATCTCCGGACTGATGCATCTGCAGCATAATGTCGCAGCCACCAACAAATTCTCCGTTGATGAACACCTGAGGTATGGTAGGCCAGTTAGAGAAATCTTTAATACCTAGAAATAAAATATTACGCACTTAAAAATGGTTTCCAAAAGACACAAGCAGGGGGAAGAGGATTACATTCAACGTGAGTAAGATATTATGAATTTCAGTCATAAATTATTATTACACAAAAAGAAGGCCTTAAATACTAGAAGTTACGTTTAAGTAGCGAAATTTAAAAAGAGGGCTTGTATGTTTCGCTTCTCGGCAAGACGCTAAGACGTCCTTATCTTATTTCGAGGTTAGGTATGTGAATTTGTAAAATTTACCTTGTCTTATATTCTCGTCCTGCAAAACATCGTGGCTATCGTATTCTACGCCGTGCATTCTCAATATCTGAGCAACAGCATTACTAAATCCGCATTTAGGAGCTTCAGGAACTCCTTTCATAAATACGACTACTTTTGAATTTTTTACCAACTTTTCAATTTCCTTGTTGACTGGAGCTAATGTGGAATAGTATTTAGGAGTGCTTAGTATTCCAAATCGAAATGCCGACATAGATGAGCGAACCAATAGATTCATTTTTATTTTATTGTTTTCTACCTATTTCTCAATATTTTGCACAAAATGAACTGTCAGTTTGCTACTTATAGAAGTGGCAAGGAGTGCATAGAGCAAGACTACAAATTTTCCGGTATGCCATAGAAATAAAAAATAATTTTACACGCTATGCCTACATGGGGCATTATTGAAGTATCGAAACATTTTAGGAATTGAAATTGATATACCCATTGGTATACTACACATGACCGAATTCACACACCTACCTTCTTTAAAACATTTGCGTCTTAATTCCTAATAATTTCCCCCGACTAGATAGGCCTTGAATAAATTGCACAATAGGCTAGCAGCTTGCATTATTGACGGACTGGAAACCATCATAAAGCTCAAATAGCTACCTATTATTTTAGAACGTCCACATAATTTGACAAAGTATTCACTGGAAGATAGTAATAAACCCAAAAGAACTTTAGCGACCCGCTCATGGTATATCTATGGGACCGCCGGACAATACGGGTCATAAAAATGACCCTCGAACGGACCAAACAATTTCGCCCGAACCGTGGGACAAGTTCTCATTGCATTGATAAATATATTAAACGCTGGGCAATTATTTCAATATTAATATTAACTTTAGAATTATTTAACTAGATATAAGAACATTACTGTACATTTAGATTAAGCTATTTTCTAAGTAACCTATGTTGAATATGTTTCTTATACCTAAATTATAGACTTAGGGATAATTATATTAAGTTGCGAAACGGGCCTACCAGCGGCACCTAGCGGTCGATTCAGCTAATAGTCGCCAGGGAAGCGTTGCAGCATTTCCAGACGGGAATATGGAGAACTTTATCCCTTCGACAGATGACAACTTGCAACAAGAGGATCCTGTCGACGAGACAGTTGGGTTCAGAACCCCGGCTCAAAAGATTGCCTCATCTTCGCCCTTCGGAGAGGGCGCCCAGGTCGCGGGAGAGTTGAGTTCAGAACTTCTCCAACTCAGGAGGTTATTCAATCTCCACCCTTTGGAGAAGCCGCCCAGGCTATGGGACAGTTGACTGTATGCTTCCGCCCAAGAAGGTACTCACCCTCACCCCTCGGAGAGGCCACCCAGGCCCTCTAATCGCAGTTCTGCAGACTTCAGGCAGGAAGTTACTGGTCTCCGCCCTTCGGAGACCTGCCACAGAGACGCGAAGACGCTGGACCCTGGATAGTCATCAGAAAAGGGAAGTGCCTTTGAACTCTTGTTGTAATCCTCCCATCGCCCAGTTAAGTTAATTTTACGAATACAGACTTTCACGTAGAATTAAGTACTTGAACATCTAATTTTTATGATCTTTTTGTACCTAGTAGATTAACTCGAATGTTCCGCCTGGAAGAATAAATGACATATCGTAATACATAAAGCGAGTTTTAGTTCCTACACTTTTGCATTATTCCAAGAGATACTATGAACCCACCCAAGAGCATAACAAAATAATCTATTTCTCTTACTTTTAAAAATCGAATATTGCTTGAATTACATTTTAGCGGACCTCATTGATAAAGCGGTCATCTCGCCACCGCTTTCTTCCCCATTTATTTCCCCTTCTCACTTTGTTCAACCTCACACAAACCCCTAAATAGAAATGCCATAGTCCACTATTATTGTTCGTTACTCGTACATACGGTAAAAAATTGTGTTTGGGCGAATTTGAATCGATTGTACAAATAAATTAATGCTTCAATTCAAAAGAATGAACGATCTTGTCGAATTTCGCTATTTTGATTTTCACTAACAGCTTTTTCGACTATTAACATCTTGGTATGTTCAAGGGTTTTTTGTGCAAACCCATGATCATGGCAATGTTAATCGTCATCACACAAATGGCTAATAAAGTATATAAAACATGGTATTATTAAATAAAATAAAAAATTGTATTCTAAATCGACTGGGAAAGAGAAAAATGTTGACTAATAAATCCAATGTATTTTTAGTATTCACCTATCCAGAAAGATTTAGATGAATAAATTTATTTAAATTATTTATTTATAATTTATTTATTTATTGTACTTTATTTGTTCTTAAAACTTACAAAAACCATTAGAAAAGATAATCAAGGAAGATGAAATAAAACAAAATACTTTTGGCAACACTTTTAATTCATTAATGTATTTTTTTCACATTTAGACACTATAATTAAACTATGCCTTTCCATAAGGTTTGAAGCAACATTGAAATAAAATTAAACATTCCCGTTTAAAATAGCAATAATTTGTTTTTATAAATCTATTCAAACTTTATAAAAAAGTACAAATAAATTAATGTAATTTGAAAAGAAGTTTGCGATATAAATGATTAAAAGTAAATTGTAAACATTCTTAAAACATGGACTAAGATAACATTCGCAACCATTTAAGAAATCTATATACGACAAATATGCGCATTTATACACTGTATACATTTTTCGAATGCATTTGACTATCGTAAAAATACACCCAACCATAAGATTATATAGGTCAAATGCTGCTGGTCAATTTCATAAAAAATCATTTTCTTATTCCTAGTACATAGCTATACACTATGGATGTTTTATTTATGCTTCTCACTTTCATTGGCGCGATATTACAGCGGTTATTTTTATTGATGGTGAAAATTACGTAAATGTTTTTACAAAAAAATAATAATGACCGCAAAATTTTATATGGAAATAGATTTAGTAATATCAAAATATTCTAGTCCTTAGATTACTCTAACTAGTATCCTAATTTATACTGTTATATAAACTACAACATTCCCCCTTGTCCATACGCGCAAAACCAAAATTAATTTGTTTTTTCTTGTTTCGATTTTCCAACCATATCTTTAAGTTCTTTTCTTATAATTTTGCCTCCAGCGTTCCGTGGGATGGCATTTAATACTTCCACTCCACCAGCGAGATGCTTATATTTGGCAACCCTGTTTGCCACCCAGTCACAAATCTCCTGTTTTGTCACCTTTGCATCCTTTTTTAATACAACGAATGCTCTCGGTAATTCACCAGCTAAAGAATCTGGAATTCCAACGACGGCTGCATCAGCAATCATAGGCATTTCCATTATTATGCTTTCAAGTTCGGATGGTGACACCTGTAACAAAATAAAAACATTGCAAAAGGTGGAAAATCACAAAATGGGTCAAGGCACATCGACAATGTTTCTTTTTAAATAAATATTTATTTGAATGAATCTAGCACACGACCATCAGACTAGTCAAAGCTCTTGCCTCTTTTCCACAGCGGAAAATAAAAATATTTATTTATAAAAAATCTTTTGGTCGTAACATTATAATAAGCGCACTTGAAGTGAAATAACACAAAACTGCGCTATATAAATGCTTTGTTATTATTATTTATTGTGCGAACATTGCATTAGATACAAAAGGCGCACCTAGCCGTTCGTTAAATTGTTTGCAACTGTTTTGTTGGTAGCATCGTTTCTTTAATTTATTTCAGCAAATTTGTCTATGGTCTTCGCGTTTGCGTCAGTCGTGATTTTGTGGTGTACGACAATATTTTTAGAATGGAAAATGCCGAAGAAGTGTTCCAATGTTTGGAGGACTTTAATAAACGTCGGCCTAAGGTTATCCCACGAGAACTAGAGGATTATTTAAACTTTGTGGCTCGAACCGGTGACCCAGTATACCAGTGGGCTTTAATAAAAAACCTTTTCAAGGAAAAGCTTCTCAATGTAATCACCGAATTCTTTGAAACTTCGCCGGGCTTGGACATTCCCCAATGCCCGAACGTAGACTTATTTAATTACGAGACGATGAAAAATTCTCTTTTGGAAAAAATCGACGCCTTCGCTTCGGCCCCGTTTACAGTACAGCGAATATGCGAGTTGTTGACAGCCCCGCGGAAACAGTACACTAGGATTGACAAGTTCATGCGCGCCTTCGAGAAAAACATTCTAGTCGTCAGCACCCGCGATCCTGGTCCCCTGCGACGCTCCGAGTCAGAGAATGGAGAAGGACCGGAGGCTATGGTCAATGGCTCAGACAGTAACTCAGACTACAATGTCGATGTGGAAATGGAGGACATGTCAAGTTGGAAAGAGAACGCTGATCCATTACAAACATATCCCGTTCAACCTGGTTCTTCCGAATCCAACCGCTCCATTGATACTACCACCACACCCTTCGTGTCACATAATGGTCCGCTGCAGGAGGCGCCCACATCCTCGGAACTAATGACTATAGTACCTGACAGTAACCACGAAGAAGATATTCCTGAGCCATCCACCAGTCTTTCAGAACCGGTGCTATCTCCCGATCAGGGCACCAAAAATAATAACAATCCCCTCCGTGAGCCCAGTGACGAGCCTGCAAGTACCCTGCCAGCAGAATCCCCACCTACAGCACCTAAAGTACCAGTTCCTGAAGAACCTGTTGAATCCACAGAAAATCGTGATGCAGTGGTCGTATCAACTACCCAAGAATCTAAACCTAAATTGGAAAGCGATGCTGATACCCCTAGTTCTACAAATTCCATTGAACCTATAGAAGAAGATCTCCCTAAAGATGAAACCGAAGATTCTCCAGTATCTGTTCCAGTCGAGCTCAAAGAAGTGGCTTCAAACATCACTGATGACACTAAAATAGCAACCAGCAATACAGAAATGGAATCTACTCCTTCACCAGATACTAGTTCAGAAGAAAAGGTTACTGAATCAATGGAATGCCAAGAATTCACCACCATTCCTGAAAGCAAAACTGAAATCGAAGCTGCACCAGCTGTAGTATTAGAAAGTCCAGTAACAGAAGAACCAGCTGTGGAGGTTTCTAGGTCCGTTGAAATGGAGGACAATGATTCTAAAGATGATGAAATTATCGAAAGTGATTCTACATCTCCAGTTACTCCAGACGCACCACAGAGTCCTAAAAAAGAAGCTTCAACTAAAGTAGAAGTGGCGATAACTGATTCCATCGAAGATGAAGTGGAAACAGCTCCCGTAGTCATCACCCCCGCTGAGGAATCTATCGAGAGTGCAGAGACTGAAGATAAAGTTACCTCAAGTATTACAGAAACCATTCCCGTACAGACGTCACCTGAAGCCATCAGTGTGGACACTGAAATAACCCCAACAAGAGAGTTAGAAATTCCTATAGAAACCACAGCTGAAGCTGAGCCAAGTGATAAAGAATTAGTGGATATTGTTCCTGTAACCGAAGCCTTGACAGAAGAATCTACTCCACCGAGTCCGGCCAAGGAGGTTGTGACTGACCCGTCTGATTCTGGTGATTCTCAAATTAGGCCATCAACTACAACTTCCCAGGATTCAATTATAGCGTAACAGTTACACGTATTTCCAGAATAAGTTTTTTGTATTTTTATAGAGTTCAACAATAATTCTTTCCCATTGCCAGGTTTATGCTATAATATTTCTGGTGCATCACTGATTTATGATTAGATTAAATTCCTCCTCTTCTGCATTAGAGTTTAGGAAAGCAATGACAGTGTTAATACAGGAGCTAATGGTGTATTGTGTGACATTGACACTAAACTTTGAGAGTCGACGATTTGCACACAAATTTTCATAGCTTTATATAATTTTGAAAAATTTTCTAAAAAATCTTTTTTTCAATTGCTTTCTGACTGACGACCACACTCCGATTATTTTATAACAAAATGCCGTAAATGAATAAGTTAGCATTAAAACTAATTACTTGCGTACAGCTAAGTAAAGATCTAAAGTAAAGATGTCTGAGTTTATTTGAATAAGATTGTTGTTACTGCCTTTGTTCAAAAAGGAAACTTTTCAATTTGTAAAATAATAAAACATTTCTACATCTGATAATATTTGTCTTTTGATTATACCAGGGTGGGATTTGGCCCCTTCCATAAGTGCTCTCCACTAACTCCTTTCCCTACCCATTCTTTTCTAGTTCTTGAGTCTACCCATCCTGGACCAGTCCTCATTCACCCCTTCCTCTGTCGAGCTTTAGAATGTTTCCATTGGGGAACTCACTTGGTCATGAGCAGTGGCGGTTCGTGGTCTTTTTAACGGGGGGTTCAATCATAAATTCGCGAGAAGATATTATATTTTATCAAAATGTACTTTTTGTCCTTCGGCGAATCGTCGAGTACAGCGGCAGTCACATAATTTAAATAAATTTGGTGGGGGGGGGGGGGGCTACTATAATAACTAGCAACTTGAGACAATAAAGCGTTTGTCAAAATTTTCATAACTTGAATATAGCGTCTTATCTAAAGGTTTGAATTTTCAATATGAAAATAAAAGTACATATGCATTATAATCTGTTCATTTTACTAGCAGATTTACAAATGCCATTAAAAGCAAATGGTTAGAGAAATGCAGGAACAAGATATAGAAAGTAAAATAATAACATTTAACTTGCATTCTTATTGTGCAAAGTTCAGCAGGCCGGCAAAGTGACCGATAGGGGGCCATCTTGGTGACACTCTTCAAACTTCCGAGGTCATGTGCCTTTAAACATTCCTTCGTCAGCGCTGGACAAAAACATCAACGTGGTTCGGCCTAGGTTATTTAATTTCACCGTCAGGGGGATTGCGTCGTTATGGTGTTTTTGTATGAACTATTTGCTTGGGAACGTGAGCTCATATGCGCCGAATCTATTCAGCGCAGCTCACTGAACAATCGCTCTTTAGAGAAAACTTCCATTGGCCATGAGGCATTCTTTCCGCATGACCTACCCATCAAATCCTTTAAAACTACAGAATCTTATAATGGTTTCATGTTCAATAAAATTATCCAGTTCATGTTTTATGTTTTTTCTGTAGGTTCCATTTTCTAGTGCAGGAGACTGCTGTTTTTATTACATTGTACATAGTTAGTATATCATTTCATTCTAAAACGCCAACATCGCGAAGCACCAAAGAGTAATAATTATGCTCTTCAGTTACATTGATATGATAATGAATAATGTTCGTGGCTATTTTAGAGTTGATTGATAATACAGTATCTCAATGACTCTCCCCAAGTGGTTTTCTAAGGTAGGTGACTTAGCAGGGGTGCCCGGGTTCTTGGGGTGAGGCCTGTCCAGGTCTTGGCGGCGGATACGTCTGCCTACCAATTGCGAGGCAGGCTGGTTGAGGGAGACCCCTTGACCTCTCCACCCGGGCTCTCAACCCAACGCCTTGCACCACAGTGGGAGGGATGGATTCATACGTCCGTCGATACTGGACACACTGACCCCCATATTCTTACCCACCTCTTATACCTTTTTCCTTCCCAGAACTTCCTTTCCCCAAAAAGACCCTCCACACACCATCACCAAAGATGACAAAAAAAATATAAAAAGAAAAGTTTTGAGAAATATCTAACATATAATTTTTCTAGGAATATTTTTCAAATGTCAATGAACTTGCAGACATAAGGTGATGAAGCTTACCTGGTTGCCCTTGACTTTAATGAGTTCCTTGGTCCTGTCCACAATAAAGAAGAAGTGATCCTCGTCATAGTAAGCCACGTCCCCGGTGTGCAGCCAGCCCTCCTCATCGATGGTCTCCTTCGTGGCCTTCTCGTTGTTCAAATATCCCTTCATGAGCTGTTAAAGAAGCGTTTTATGTATTCAATGCACTTGAACATCTGCCATTTTGTAGAATTTTTATATTAATGTCTTTATCACTGGGTTATAATTCTACATTTAGCGACCAAGTTTGGTGAAATCTAGCATCAACAGAAAATCTAAGCTATCAATTGCAATAAGCTCTGCTATTCCCCCTAAGAATATTAATTTTTCTATCAATTTCACTATTTTAATTTTATATTCTCTAAATACCTTACAATGGACACTTTATTTCAGGGGGTCTCCAGGGTAGCCGGCAAATATCAAGATATCCCCCTTCGTAGAACCTTTTGAAATAAGTATCACTCGCTGAAGGCTTATTTACCTGTGGTCCTCGGACTATCAGCTCTCCTGTTGAATTCGGACCCTGGTTAGTCCCCTCGGTAAGTGAGATTATTTTGGCTTCAGTTCCCGGAATGAGTTGACCAACTGACACCAGTTTGGAGGGCGGGTATGTGAATGGGGATAGGGTCGCCACTGGAGAACTTTCAGTCATGCCAAAACCTGCAAATGATGAATAGATTAAATTCAATCATCTAAAGCTTCCCACAATACAATTTAAAATTGGGGTATATAATATTAAGTCACGCGAAATCCTTCCATATGTGCATCCCTACCCATGAAAAGTGTCCATAAAGAACCTCTTTCAGTATGATGAATGTCTCCGAAGAAAATTTAAGAAGCCGAGACAAATCTACCGGAATGATCAGATCACTGCAGCCATTCAACAATTTAGTATGTAATATTTTTTTTATAAAAAGAACACCATTTTCTAAAATCAAAAACCCACATTAATTCACCATTTTGAAAAAGCTGGAACCTTTTTTTCTGGTACTCTTTATTATGTATGGTAGTCTGTATGCCAATTTATCAACAAGGTGTTCAGAATAGACACGGGCATATTCACTCGCGGTAGTGAATCGATTCTGTCTTATTCCCCATGTGTTGTGAATTTATTACCTGAAGTTCCTAATTCGTTCCCCAATGCCCACAGTGGATCTGTTTAGTGTTAGTCCCAGTGCCACCAAGCCGTCAGTTTCAGTAGTCCGGTGAGAATTTCCGAAGTAATCAATAGGTAAGAATCTTGGGGTGCATCGATGTTATTCTTGGTCGATGGTGTGGTGTCACGTTTAGTGATTTCGTACTTTATTTTCTGTGGTTGACCGTAACTCACTCATTTTTATCGGGTATTTGGCGGGTAATATTGTGTTTAAAAATGATACCATTATTAACTACGTTGAGGTGCGTATACATCGGATATTTAAAATTCGTATCCGTTGAACGCCGGCAAATGCGATTGACTTTATTAAAAAATCATTTCTCTGAATATAAGCAGCCATTCTGAAGAAACTACTTATATGCCATTTTTATAAATATATATTATCTGGTAAGATGGTACAATTTACAAAAACATCATTTTGCAATAAAACTAGTAAGTTTTTACGAAAATAGACTCGGCACGCCAAATTTACCCTCGACACACTACGGAAATATTAGATCGCGGTCGTTTGGTGTTCCAAAGGTTAACTGAGAAGTTAATTTAAGTTAGTTTAAGATAGATTGCATTTAATAAGTAATGTTTAATATGTACCTTGTTGCAGATTAATTTCGTCTCTTGTCTTTCCACACTTCTCCAAAAACTTGGTCAAAGTACTTTCTGAGGTTGGTGCCGCCCCAATTACTATCTCCTTGATGGAAGACAAGTCCTCGGCAGTCACCATTGGATGGGTTCCCAACAAGGAGAGGAGGGAAGGCACCACAAATAGAATTTCAGGTTTATACTTCCGTAAACATTTCAAATATTCATCTGGAGTGAATCTAAAATTAAAAGGATTTATCATAATTCAATAATGCTTATAGGTATATGTAGGCATTGTTATTCAAAATATGGTATAATATGTACATAATGTTTTCTAAACATACCTAGGAATGCTCAGTACGTGCTGTCCAATTGTCATACAGTAATTCAGAATTCCATTAAAACCATAAATGTGAAAAAACGGAGGCACCGTAAAAACTGTACAAAATGTTTCTGCAATATTTCAATATTTTATTAGTATTAACGCTAACCAAAGGGCTATAAAGAACACAACTGAAAAAACATAGGTATTGTCCAATATCACGTAAGATAATTTGATTAGACATGAGATGCATATTAGAAAGTGGATTTACCGTGCGTCAGATTTGGCTTTCTGAAAACTTTGTCAAGTATTTGCTGAATGTTGATAACAAGGTTTCTGTGTGTCAACATGACTCCTTTAGGCAGGCCTGTGGTACCACTAGAGTAGGGGATCAATGCTATTTGGTCTACATCAACCTTGGGCAGATCTGTTTGGTAATCAGCCTTCAAAAGGGGTGTTAGACCAAAAACTCCTGAAATTGTCACGAAATAATTATAATTGATGGATCAAACTTTAGCAGTTATCTTTGACTAGTTGTCTTTGTTGTGGATAATGTAATATGAGGTAGGACACTTAATATTATAATGACATTTGATTTGAAGTAATAGAGGCTTGTGACGGCCTCCATGATCGAAAGTAAGGTTTTCGACTATGAATTCAGAGGTCGCGGACTCAAATAAATCCCTGTGCACGGATAGTAAATATAAAAAAATTAATTTGTGTTCTTTCACAACTAATTCATTCAAAATAATATATATGTAGTATATTCCCGGGGTGGAACATACTTTCAGTATCGCCCCGGTGAAAGACCATCATTCAGAATTGAAATGTTCCATGGAATGGCTTTAGCCGTGTTTGGTGACCAGATCTGAAGAGCCAGGTACTTTTTTTAGTGCATCCTCACAACATTCCCCAATTGGGTTTGACATAGTCCTAGTAGCAGTTGGGATTCTTGTGCGGTATTCACATTAATAGGTTGATGTAAAACTAGCCATTTTTCTCTTTCTCTTCTCCTCCAATCCAAATGGTTCCCCTGTAGTCCGAGAGACTTTCCTTGACTGCCAGAGCAAGAGGCATCAGCTGATCGATTGTCACGATGCATTTTACATTTGAGTCTAGAAACTGCCGCGTGACTTCCTCTGAAAGTTAAAAAATCATTAGATTCCTCAACATTTTACATCACAAATAAAATAGATGAGTCGTGGAGTTGCAAAATAAGCTCTGGAATCTTTTGTAAATCTGGACATACTCATGAAAAACTATTTAGAACACCATGAAATATAACATACAATTTATGTTAAATTTCTAAATAATTAAAATTCAATGATTAAATTTTCTAAATAATTCTTTCAATATTTATATTATAATAGGTATTTTCAACTTATTTACTTTTCGAGAATGTATCAAATCCAGTAGACATCTCTAGACTGGGTTTAGCAACTCTACGACTCAGATTTTCAATATATTATCGAAAGCACATTTAATGCAAAAATCAATAGAATGTCATATGGGTATTGGAGGGAATTATCATTTATTTATATGGGTATATTTTCACTTTTTTTTTAAACAATATTTTTATTAATAAATGAATTAGAAATTACTTTGTATTCACCACTTTGTTTTTTTTTTTTTTTTATTCATCCAAAGAACATAAATACATACATGGTAAAATAAAGAAAGGAGCAAAATATGTAGTCCTGCAAAGCGGTCACATGACAGCTTGTCTGCAGGTTCTACAAAGATTAATTAGTCCTAATAGTAATAGTAATATATATTAATCTTAAATAAAATAGGTACTTACATTTGATGTTAACATTATAGGTACATTAACTTAGCCATTAAGTATACATAGATAAAAATTTAAAGATACAAAGAAAAAATTTAAAGATACATAGATTGCTCATTTAAAATTCATAACTTCATCGATTTCACGCAAAGCCTCTCACTTTCCTCCAATTTATAGCTTTCATTAAATTTATTGAAAATCACTGGCACTATGTATTCAAGAATTCGACCTCCATATTTATTTGAAATTTTTGGAATTTTTAGGCCTCTTCTTTCAGTGAATCTAGTGCTGTGTTTGTGCACCAGTGGCTTTTTGTATTGGCTTTCTCCCGCGTTATCTATAATAGTGATGTACCATAGGAGACCTTTTACAGGAAGTAGGCCCTCGGCACCGTATAATATTTTTAAATTTTTTCTTTGTCTGTATATCTTTGGTGTGACAATTTTTTTAACTATCGCAGTTTGTAAATTTTGGACATACTTAATATACGTAAAGCTTGTGTGACCCCAAGTTCGTATTCCATATCTCAGAATGGATTCTACCATGGAAAAATATATAAGTTTAAGTGTGCCATGTGGCAAGACAATACGTACATATTATTTGTATATATTAATAAAGTGGAGAATACAAAGTAATTTTTTAATTCATTTATTAATAATGGCGTCACAAAGTGCATACCAATCTTTTGAAGAAATTATAATATTTTTATTATTTGAAATATAATTTTTTATGATTTGGTTGCGTTCAAACTGAGTAATTTCGAATACAAAGAACATTCAGAATAGAGATAAAAATAGGTAAACATAAAGAATAACATTTAAAGATAAAAAATACTAATAATTAAATAATGATCTTACTATTGAAACGGAACAATTGTTTTCATCGGATCAAGTTATGCAACGGTTAATTATTTATCATCATATTTATTACACTCTAAGTACAACTTTACACAACTATATTTTTCAAAAAGATTTTGGCATGCAATATAGGATTATATTATATATTTTGGCATGCAATGCAGGAGTATCAAAACTGTTTTTTAATAAAATTAGTAAAGAAAAATTCAGGTTTGTGTCTCAAATTTACTTTGCATGCAACTTTGAAAAGTTAATTTACGTAATACTTTGCATTGGACTGAATATTAGTGTCAGTTTGTGATGAAATAGTCCCGATATTTTAGTATAGGTACTCAGGAATGTTATTAGTCCACTTATCTTGTCAGGGTTTCTACCATATTGCAACCAATTTAACAAACGTTAATATCTCTCAAAGCAAACTTAAAAAGCCACTGAAATACTGGCCCTATACATTTTTGTCCTTAGCCCTTAGGTAATTAATAAGTCTTAGGATGAGTTTTTGACCCTTGTTTATAAAAAGGAACTTACCTTCTGTATAAAGGGGGTTTGCAAAAGTCACCGTGAGCCCAGCTTCCAGGGCTCCATTAAGCACGACAACGAACTCTGGAATGTTTGGCAAGACGAAGCCTATCACGTCTCCGGGTTGGAGGTGCAGTGCTGCGCGGAAAGCTTTGGCGCAGCGCTGTATCATGACCCGGCATGTTCCGTAGGTGTAGGACCTGCCTGATGTTCCACATGTCTACAAAAAACAATTCATTTACCTATATTAATTAGTTGGTAGATTACTCTTTTCATCTATCATAATGAATCTCTTCCCTTATACTTGTGTTCTTATGAAAGCCTTACTACTAAAGTGCACTTGAGGTGAACCTTCACAAAACTGCCCTATAGAAATTAACTCTTATTATTATTATTACTTTCTATCCCAAGGTTCATCAGTTTATAGGAATAAGCAAAAAAATATAAACAATTCAGCTCAATCAAATTATGTAGAATTTAACAAAATTATTGAAAACAAAGGGTCAAACTATATAAAATTATTCACAGAAGGTTCCAAACTCAGTCAGGATTCCCATTGCGGGGTCAGTGTGTATGTTCTACACAGGAAATTGAGTCTCCCACACAAACTTCCCAAAGAATGCTCCATTTTATCTGCTGAATGCATAGCTATCATAGAAGCACTGCATCTTGTCAAATCGCACAATATTAGAAACGCCCTCATTCTTTCAGATTCGCTTAGCTCACTACAAAAAATAAGTTCATCCCCAATTCTAATAGCGATTCCCTAATCTGCTCTATCACAGACCTCCTGTATTCCATGTTGCTATCACATGCG
Source organism: Halesus radiatus (assembly GCA_022606495.2). Lineage (NCBI taxonomy): Eukaryota > Metazoa > Arthropoda > Insecta > Trichoptera > Limnephilidae > Halesus > Halesus radiatus. The sequence continues at coordinate 18,422 of JAHDVE020007822.1, forward strand.
TCAGTTGTCCTCGCCTGGATTCCGGGACACCTAGGTATTACTGGAAACGAAATGACGGATTCCATTGCTAAGGAAGACACTGTTCATGTTGCAGTTAGAGACTATTTCCCTATTCTAAAAAGTAAATACAAACTCCAATGGTCCTCTGAATGGAAAAGAGTTTCTCTAACAAAAGGTCACCAGTACTCATTAATACAATCGTTTATTCCTGTCAAGTCCTGGTTTCATAAATACACTTGCATGCCAAAAAATATATTTCCTTTATAACTCGGATGAGACTAGGTCACACTTGTCGTCTCGCCAGGTGTCCTATGAATGACCAATTTCCAAACTTTATGTATGAATTGGTAAAACATAAAATTAAACTCCCTACCGGTATTCCCTGCCTTCTAACACCTTCTCAACACCCCTCAAATTTACAATTTATTAGCAATATATATATTTATATTCAATTGGCATTAAAATTTAGGTCAATGGGGATTAAAAACTATTATATCCTGTTTAAAAGTAACTAATTTTAAGAACAATCAATACTATTCAAATCTAACTCATTAAATATGGCCAAGATCGCCCTTAATGGGTGAAATCCACAAAAAAATAATTTAATATATTTATATTATTCTTGTTTCAAGGGTGTATGCTCTTATCTTATGCAAAATGACCTTTAACTATAACAGATTAACCACTATTATATAAATAATTATTAATTTGGCATCTGTACTGATATTTACATGTTTTATATTAGTCAAAACATTTATCAATTTTGTACATGAAGTCATAACATGAACTAATTGGAATATCTATCAAATTAGATTTAAGTCTACCAAACTCAGACCACTTTTTGGAATGCGTTGTTGTAGGTACAACGTACAACCCACAACCATACAACTATAAATACTCGTATATCAATGGGTACAACCTTAGCCCACTCTCTGACGGTCCGGTAAGGAACGAACATTTCACTCGTCACTGCAGACACTGCACAGAAAAGATATGTTTGCTAAAGTAAGGTAACGGTTTACAAGGCAGTCCATTGTGGAACTTTTCTGCGCAGTGTCCGCAGTAGCGAGTGAAAAGTTCGTTCCTCACCGGACCGTCAGAGAGCGGCCTTAGAGTAACAATATTACTCTAAGTGTACAACGGCTTATCAGAGATGTTCTGTAAATAACCAAAAATCCAACATATTAATATAAAATGGAGACAGCCCCAATGGCAGATGTGAAGCCAATGTGAACAACAACCAAAAATTAGGTAAGATCAATCAGGGGAAGTGCGTCTACGGGTATGTGCGTCTATCAGGTTCTATTGAACAAACCATTGCCATCTTTATTTACCGGCGGTGAACAAACTAGTCAATATGACTGTGTAGGAAATCTATGAACATACGATATACTAAACCTGTTGCAGTTTACTAGTGCTAGATGGCTCTTCGCACGCTTATGTTATTCTGACAGTCATTTTATTTTCATAGTGATTTTTACTCAATGTCAGAGGCAGCATATATTTTTTTGATCAATTTTCATCGCACCTTACAGTTGTTGAAAAGCATCCTTATTAAGTTAAGTCAACAGATTATTAGTTACTCTTTAATTGTAGATATTGATAAAATATGTTCATTTGATATTTTAGGACAATTACAAATTAATTAACTAAACCTCTCAACATGTGGAGGAGGTAAGTGCGTCTATACGCGGAGGGGCGAGTGCAGTACAATGATGCACTTGCCCCATTGCAGTAATTAGAAACCTTTTCAATTTAAGATTGATTGAAAAGGCTGGTTACCAGAAATCTGGCGGATTTCTTGGCCGTATATCCAGACCAAATTTTTGGCCTAAATTTGGGAAGAAATTTAATAATTGCCAATTCTGAAAAAGATAGCGAGACACACTATTACACTGTCAATCCGTTTACGGTATTCACAGGTTCTGTTAAAGTGTGATTGACTTAACTTCAATCAAACGTTATTAGTTATTATTTTCACCTTTCAGAATCAGTACCTATAGTGAAGCTATAATCGAGAAATTAAAAACACAATTTTAGGTATGGTATTTTTTTTTTTACGTTAGTAATAAATCATTCACTTAAGTGTTAATTCATTCACCCGTAAGTGGGTATTTTATTTCATTATAATGTTTTTTGATATAATATAATAAAAACAGTAATTATTGAATGAAACACTAGTATATATTGATTAACTTGGCGGGTTTGCGATAAGCCGATGTAGCTCAACGGTAGAGCATCTGACCGGACATTAGAAGGGTGCGGGTTCGAGTCCTGCCGGCGACATTTATCTTTGCTCGGAAGGTTTTTTCAATTTGGATGAGTGTTTTAGATTAATAATTATTGTTTATAAAAATAATAATTGTTACCCTTGCGCTATGCACAAAAATCTTGTCTTAAGTTTTTAAGAACTTTAGTTTATCAATTAATAAAGAAATATTCATTTGAATTTTTTATTTCATTTCAAACACTTATTTTTTCAAAACATCTTTAAATAATAAAGTTCTTAAGTAGGTAGCTACTTACGTTTTATACTTTGAAAATATTCTACCCAAGCAACCCTTCTTCTTTTGAATTTGTAATCCGTGGCTAACCAGAGTAGTATATATATGGGCTAACCTTAATACAACATGAGGGTTCAATGTTTTTCAGACTAACTTTAAAACGTTATAGCAACAGTTTTATATATTACATTTCATTAAAAATACTATTTAAACCTTCCCGGCACTAATAAGAACCAAGTGTGCTATGCAAGTGTCAAGTAATTTTCTAGAAAATCGAGGACAGACAGATAAACATTCATTTTTATATATAGAGATATGCATATTATTTTATTATATAAATAACTAACTAACCATCACGCAGTTTCTCCGCAGGGGTAGGCAGACAGGACTGACCGCCAAACAACTCGATCTTGGCATACATTTCTTGCTTCATTCATATTTATACATCGTCTCATACATTCTCTTCTATTATTCCGACTTCTGACATTGCCGTGATCGTGCCATGTCTTCCTCGGGCGTCCCCGGCTTCTTCTTCCATTCACATTCGCGTCATACATTCTTCTTACACTCCTTTCTTCGTTCATTCGCTCCACATGTCCAAACCATCTAAGCGTCCCTTTTTTAATCTTACTCATTACGCTTACATCAGCTCTACATTCTTTACGAATTTCAATATTTTTCACACGATCATACATGGTTTTACCACACATTCGTCTCAGAGATCTCATTTCTAGGGAATTCAGTTTACTTTCATCCTTCCTCTGCCAATTCCATGCCTCACTGCTATACATCAGGGTTGGTATCAGCACTCCATTGTGGACTGCTAGCTTCGCTTCTTTGGACAACTTTTTGTTTGCGCCAACCGCGTTCAGTCCTTCGTTAATGGAGTTTCCTGCATTCACCCTTCTTTCAATGTCCCTATCAGTCTTTCCATCTCTCGTAAACATACTTCCCAAATATACAAACTCATCGACCTGCTCCAAGTATTCGTCATTCACAACTATATTTCACACTGTTTTCGTACTCTCTTTTTCAAACACCATGACTTTAGACTTACTTACATTCATTATTAGCCCATTCTTCATGCATACTTCATTCATCCTAGATACGAGGGACTGTAAATCTTCCATACTGTTAGCAATCAGCACCGCATCATTAGCATACAACAGGCAACATACTTTCAGATTACTCATTTTCGCGCCCAAGCCCGCCTCTTTCAATTCTTGCACACAATTATCCATGTATAGATTGAATAACCACGGTGACATTACGCAGCCTTGCTTAACACTTTTTGTGATGTCAAACCACTCCGTAAAATCACTGTTTACCCTAAAACGTGCAACTCTTTCCTCGTACAGAGACGCGATTGCCTGTATGAAATTCGTATTCACTATAAATACATATACGTAATCTAGTGTAAGAAATTGGACGCACCTATAAGCTATAATATTTCCTTTGTATTTTATGTTTTCATTTGTACAGTAAAGAGTTTTTGAATTTGAATAAAATTACATTAACGTGGCAGTTATTACACAATTAGTTGCTTACGTTATCTATGAACACATTCACGCATGGCGTAATGTGAATACTCCCTTCCGGTGATATATACAGCGCCCTTGAGGTGATTTTTCACAAAAACGGCGCTATACAAATCATCCAATTATTATTATTATTATTCTATGCTGTGCCTGCCATTGTACGTGTCTGCACTGCACGGTGCCGGTAGATGTGAACAGACCTCAATACACAGAATGTTCAAAATGCGAATTTGGAAACAAAAAATGTTATTACTTCCAATTTTATTTTTGCATAGGTACTTCTTGTATTTAATCATTGAGGAATATATAAGGAATGAAGCAAGAAGTGTATGCCAAGATCGAGTTGTTTGGCGGTCCATCCTCTCTGCCTACCCCTGCGGGGAAACGGCGTGATGGTTAGTTAGTTAGTTAGTTAACAAATATGATGGTCTCCTTGATTGCATTTGATAGCTGCGGGTATCCTTAGAATTATTTAAGTGCTACTATTATATTAAGTCTATCCTCACTGTAACAAAACTGTACTACTGTTTTTTTTTTTTTTTTTAATTTCTTAATTTGTTTAATACTTGGTGATATCTTGATATTTTAAAAATATTATTTAAATCGATATTATGTAATTCGAGTCTAGTATCTCTATAACAAAACTGTTATGCTGTTTTCATATTTAAAAAAAAAAATCCAACTTGTGTACATTGATTACAACATGCATGCGCTTATATTGTTTTATTTTTGCGCTACATTTGAATGATGATTGTAATTTATTGTTGTATTATATAATATTGTTGAATTAAACTCCTGCTGACAAGCTACTTGCAGTGGCTTAGCGGGTACACGTTCTCATTGTATGTAATTAATATTAAATAATAATTTTAAAAAAAACACGAAACCGAAAGAAAACTCAGAAATTAAAAAAAGGTGTCGTGTTTCAATTAAGATTTGTTAATATTATCTAAATGAGTTTTATAAGCCTCAATAAGTAATTAAAATAAATTGAACGTTACAAATGTTACATAAACACGTGCTAGCATGATTGACGGACGTAATCGTTGACATTGGTAAGTAAAAGTATAGTTACCAGCAATTAACAAAAATGTTGATTTCCACCATAAAATATTATTGATTTGCACTACTCGTCGCCCGCCTTCATAATATTATATTTAAACAGTATTATTATTGAACAACGATAGGAGATTATAAATATTCCGCTCTGACTGATCGATATGCCCTTGCGTCCGAAGTCCAGAATCGGTCAGTATTATTTGACCGATTGCCGCTATCGTATATTTATTTTGCTGAATCCCACAACTAGTTCATCACGGCGCGGCATGTTGGAAACGGCTTTCTATTATTACACACTTCTTACGCTACAAGGTTTTTATTCGATATTCTAAGCGAAATGGCTATAAATAAACTTTTTGGGGGCTCGGCATTGCCAACTCTATTGCGTGACATTGTTATTCAATATATTATTATCTATTCATTCCACCGTGCGTAAATACTTTCATATGTACGTATTTCTCCAGCATGTCAACAGATAGTTCAAGTTCACAGGATTAATTCTGTAGTACCTCCTCCCTCGTACTTCATAGAACCGTCGTAAGCAATTTTGGTGTTACTTTAGTTTTGATAGGGGGCGCCAAAATTTTACTTACGCCAGGTGCCGTTTGACTCAACATTGAGAATCGGGGCTCTTTTTGAAAGCCAAAAACCTATAGTAAAACAACAAACCACAAAATAATGTTTCTATACAATATAATTAGGAACTCCAGTACATATTTTATCAATAACAACGTTCAAACTTAAATACCAATATATTTGTTTTTTTTCTAGTTAAAATAATTTTCAAAGTTTTAATTTTCAAAGCTCGCCATAACGCTCCAAATCTATGGCCGGTCGGTTTTAATCAATTTTGAGGTTAGAATGTCAAATGTCAAAACAAATGTCAAAACAAGGATGAGCTTTACCGTACATAATTTTATATTCTATTCATAGTAAACCATAACTAAACGCAAGTAATAGAATTATGTAGAGAACTTTAACTCAAAGAATAATAATAGAACTGAGCACTAACATTATGATAATATTCGTATTGATAATTTGTATGCTCACGAATACTATAATTTCTTTCATTAATAATAGTTTTTTTTATAAATTGAACAACAAATATAGAACTTGAAGTCACCGAAATGTTTAAATTTCGCAAAAACTTAAAAAAAATACATATTAAAATACAAAACAAAATCGAAAAATAAAAATTTACATATTAATCCAGAAACAGAATGCGCACATGACGACAGATATTCCGAATGCAATGGTATCAACGCCAACAAGATGTTTTGATAAGATTTTTTTTATTCACTTTTAAATAACGATTTATAAATACTTAACACAAGTTATATATTCAGAATTTTAATTTACAAAGTTTTTAAAAATATAAATGGTTTTCAACTAAAAAGAAACAAATCCCAAACACAAAATTGTTTACGGATAACGGCATTAAAATGTATAGCTTAGTTCCCAGCGAAATAAAAAATGTAGGTACCCAGATTTAACAAATTTAATTGTGAAAATTATGTATGTAATAAGTATTGAAACGATTAAAACGTAAAATGTATAATTTTATATTATAATATAATAACACATGACATAAAATTTAAAAAATTACGTATTAATTTAAATATGAAAATGTTCTTTCGCATTTGGAAAGGTTAAACAATAATAAAAGCGCGTATATATTTACTTTTAAATATAAAAAAATGGTTCGCTAATTACCGTATTACAATAACCATAAATATTTTTATTGCTTTAAATTGTGGTAACGGATTTCGCCTCACCCTCCTCTCGTTTCTTCATTTTTCATTATTATCTATCTGTACGAATTTTCTATACCCATTTTGGTCGCATTTGTCAACACAGAATAAGAAAAAAATCACCCCTTGCCTTACGCAATTAATTATTCACGAGTCACGCTTTGTCACTGAAGGCGTACTAAAGAGGAATTAATAATCTTTCTCGACTCAGCTGTAAAATATTTTCGGATACAAGAAATCCGCACGAGGCGAAAAGACCTTCGATCTTTTTTCAGACACCAAATTGGTCTTTCGTGGCCTTGGTGTTTTTTCGCGTAGGTACCCAAAAAACAAATAATATTTTAACGAGACGATGCAGTAGACGAGAAGGAAGACTTTTTCTAAAAATGGGGATTCCTATTTGTGAGCCCAGCGCCTTTGAGGTGATATTTCACAAAAAATGGAACAATATAAATTAGCCAACTTAAACATGTTACTAGGTACCAATGTAATTTAATTATACTTATTATCAAAGTATACGTATTTAACCACGCAATTTATTTGCTTAATATCCTGGTATTTGTGCGCCCAACAGGCATTCAAAAAAGTGGTGTATAATTGATTGTATTATAGTTGGTGAATGATGAATACTTGGAGCAGGTCGATAAGTTTGTATATTTTGGAAGCATATTTACGAGAGACGGAAAGGCTGATTGGGATATTGAAAGAAGGGTGAATGCAGGAAACTCCATTAACAGAGGACTGAACGCGGTTGGCGCTAACAAAAAGTTGTCCAAAGGAGCGAAGCTAGCAGTCCGCTATGGAGTGCTGATACCAACCCTGATATATGGCAGAGGAAGGATGAAAGTAAACTGAATGCTGTAGAAATGAGATCTCTGAGGCGAATGTCTGGTAAAACCATGTACGATCGTGCGAAAAATGTTGTGATTCGTAAAGGATGCAAGGCTGATGTAAGCGTAATGATTAAGAAAGGGACGCTTAGATGGTTTGGGCATGTAGAGCGAATGAACGAAGAAAGGAGTGTAAGGAGAATATATGACGCTAATGTGAATGGAAGAAGAGGCCGGGGACGCCCGAGGAAGACATGGCACGATCAAGTGAATCAAATACTTGAGTCGGGCCATGTCAGAAGTCGGAATAACAGAAGAGAATGTATGAGACGTTGTATGAATGTGAATGAAGCAAGAAGTGTGTGCCAAGATCGAGTTGTTTGGCAGTCCGTCCTCTCTGCCCACCTCTGCGGAGAAACGGCGTGATGGTTAGTTAGTGGTGTATAATTAAAATTCCGAATAGATATTTCTATATATAGCCGCTTGTAAGTAAACAGTATTAGGGAAAACAAAATGATATTTTTCATTTGTTCATAAATCAGACCAAAGTTCACAACGTCATTGATAAATGTAATAATGTGAAATATTCACTACGTGCCCCAGTTTAGGCGCATTCAGACGTCATTTATAAAGCACCCGGAAGTTTTGCACCAATTCAGCGTTTGATGGCATGCACAAATTGTCGCAAATGTTTAATAAAAATGTATTTCAGTGTTTAGTAATTTCAATGGAAGATGCTCTGGCGTCATTGACCCTATCGGCACCAGTGTATACTGTATGTTTGTAACATGAGAACTGGGATCTGAGTCTGTATCTTTTGCGTTGGCTAACGCAAGTTAAAGCGGCCATAAACAACACATTTCGACAGTTTGGTAGTCCGTATCGCGCTAACAAGTTAAGTTTATCAAAATGTTTTGTTTTTGGCCGATTTAACGTGCGTTAGCTAACGCAAAAGATACAGACTCCCTTCGGCGGGCCCCTGATCGTTTTTCAGCCGTAACTCGTTTTTTTAGTTCAACAGTCGGGCTGTGGAACGATTAGCCGGCCTCTGTGTTTCCTCCGGTATTATATATTAATGGTTTCCTCCTACAACCTGGATCTCTCCAAGACAAATGTGTACTCCTTCCTCTCCTCAAAAACTCCCCCACACAGCATCCTTAAAGATGAATTATTTTCCTTAGGGCCTTTTGTGTTAAGTTGTTGTAAGATGGAGCGCCAAAAATATCAAATTCCATATTTGCTTGGTTTCTAATTTGAAAAATATTGTAAAAATGATGATTTTAATAGTTGACCTTTAACCTCCAGAGTTTTTAATATCCACAGCAGAAAAAACCAATAGGGAAAATCGCCAATCAAACACCATAAAAATTAAGTTGGCAACGTCGAAAAATATTCCCGTTTTGAACGGAGCTTCACCGGCAAGAAAAATACTATCGTCTTTGTAACTGCAATCCGAATTTGGTTTTTCTCTGATTCCCAAAAACCAATAACAGTTCAGTGCCTGGCGATATACATAAATAATAATAGAATGGTTGGCGATCGAGGTCGAGAACTCGAGAGTCGAGAGTCGAGAGTCGATAGGCAAAGTCCTCGTTGCGAAATGAACGTGCCATTCAATTAATTTGATCTTATTGCAAGACATTGGATTGGATTGAATGTTGGCACATCATTTGTACACAGGACATACTATTTATTACACGACCATTCATCTTACTTGGGATGCCCACTCTCCTACTACATATTACACGGGCACTCACATCACGATAACTACATTCAAGTGTACAGTGACATAATACTAATATCCCAGTTAACAAAGAAAACCACTATCATTCCACTATATTCGCTATCAGAAAATTTAAAATACATAAAATTAGGTAACTGACACGGGTAGTATAAGAACCAGCGCAATCTGTACAAAGAGGCTATATTTATTTTTGTCACAAATTTATTATCATTATAAACAATATAATTTCGGATGTGATGTAAGTAACATTCTAAAAATCTGAAATACATGCTAATTTTCGGTACATATAATGAATTTATGCCGCCATTCTTACAATAGTTTGTGGTGTAATTTAAAATTAAACATTTTAAAAACAATAAAAAAAAATGTTATTTAAATTTTTTTATTTATTTTTATTTAAAAAAATACATTTTTTATACATACTTTATTTTTGGTGCAAAGTTTAGGCTTCACAAATACAACAATTATAATATCTGTGATTATTCACAGGTCTGCGCCAGCCGTAAAATAATACGTCGGTGCGAAATCTCTTTCACACATATTGTCATTCTAATGCTGATAGTCCATTCTACGTCAAAAATACGGTTTCAAATAAACGTTATTTATCGGAAGACCCTGAAATGTGCAATTTTATTGTAAAAAATTGTTTACTCGAATATCATTTCCATGATAATGTTATTCATTTTAATTAAGTTAGGTTTCGATTAATTTGCATGCATATGGTGTAATCATTTCAATAGTATGAACTTGCTTATGATATGTTTAACATCCTAGGATTTCCTGTCTAATGCCCCGACTACACGATCGGTCAACATCCCAATCTGAACTCGGTTTGGAGTTGGGACGTTGGCCGATCGTATAGTGACTATAAATCAGGCAACTACACGATCGGCCAACGTTCCAACTACGGACTTCAAACTAGTGATGCCATTGTAGCTAAAATCTATCGATCTGCCGATATTCGCAGGAAGTCTACCGAAATTTATAATATTATTGACACAATTCGTTTCTCATTAGGTACTCATAACACCGGAACAAAATATGACGGATAGCTGTTGCGTCTGTTTTAGCTCCGTATCTTATTTTTACGTACAGCCTGAGTCAGATTGCAGCGCAAAAAATATAACAACTAGCACCGATTATACATCGAATTACACGCATTTCGCTATTGAGCTGATTTTTCATGAAAAACGGCGCTATACAAATTATCCAATTATTACTATTATTAGCCAAATATGCATAATGCGTATTTGGGCATTTATTTGGGGGTTAGTTGTATATTTGAGTCTTTTTTCATCATTATAAACCATAGTTCAGTCATGTTTTATTCTTCACACAGCACATCCGTCGGGATCGCCTGTCGAACTCGTACCGAACGGCCAATGTGTGGAGGCCGGTTTGAGCGAGTTCGGCCTACTATTTTGAAGGTTGTGCCAGCTAGTTCGCCACCGGGGAGATCTCGGGCGAACTCGCCGAACTCGATATACTCGTATATAATAAAAAAATAATTGCGTTATTATATTATGTAAAATAAACTCGTATTATTCGTATATTATTATTAATTTCATTCCGAAGGATCGTGGAAGGATATTGGCTCTGAAATATTCCACAGATGGCAAAAAATTGACAATTTTTGAAAAAGTATAGAAACAGAGCTGCAATGAGAATTACAAGGTAATTTCAATACGAACCCTTTTTGTGGAAAAATTACTTCCATGTTATTCAGCTTTTGGAAACGAAAACAGTGGAAAATATTTGTCGATATAGGGTTCATTTTTAGTGATTAGCGCTGCTTGCGCGATGTATCCCATATGAGATAAAGCTACAAAAATCCTATATTAAGGAAGATTGTTTTTGAACATGAATGGAACCGGATCAGGTTGCAACTGAAGAGACGAAAATACTTGTTCAATGGAAACTTTTTATTATCATGAAAATATTTTTATCAAAAAAAAATCTTTTAAATTTACGTAAAAAAATATTCTTCAATGGTAGGCACAGATTTTCAGCCTCTATGGGCTGTACGCTACTGCAAGCTGCCTGTACCCCACCCCCTGCTGCCCACGAATACATTTAATGATGATAAATTGGCCCTCCCACTAAAATGGTTGTGCATCGCTGAACCAGTGAGTAAATATTAATGACTATAAATGGTCCAATTAGTCATTAGAACAATGATCTTAATTTATCAATGCGTGAACTGATATATTAGTATTAGTGGTAAACGTAATGTTATGTACCTACCCATCTGTCTACCTATTTCTCGAATTCTTAGCTATTGTTTAACTTAACCTCGACAGGACAATACGTTACCCAGTCCTGTACCCTTTTATTACTGTAGCTATTAAAATAAGTATCCCATCTCCAAATTATAATACCCCAATACCCTCAATTGTAAATGTCATTGGATCCCTTAAAATATGTTCATTGTCATGTCACCTAAATTTGTAAAGTAATCTATTTTTCTCGAACCTAAATACCTTTCTCTAGATATTCCCGCTAACTCTCCAAATAGCTCGGTGCAACTCTTTGTAAGTTCCATTAAAAACCTTATGTTCTCTAAATCCCGGTTTAATTCTTCCTACATCTTTGCTAGACTATACTGCGTGCCTAGTTTATAATTTGTTCACGTTATATCTAATAAAATACACAAACAAAGTATCGACTTCTAATTCTACAACCCGATCCATCAAAAAGAAGATGTATATAATAAACAAGTGAAGAAACAAAGGAGCATTCAGTGAAGAATAGTTAAGTCCCCAAGAACAAGATATATCTAAATCAGTGTTCTAAACCGATAGTAGAATAAAATAGTTTTAAAATAACTGGTTTTCTTACGTGGCTAAACCCATGTTTTGTTCCCTATTTTTTTTTGTTTTTTATATGAATACCTCACAAGAGTCCCAACTGCTCCCAACCGTCTGGAGCCAGTGAGACTATGACATTACCAATTGGGGAATGTTGTGAGGCTGAAGGTATTGGGGAGGGAAGGAGAAGGGGAAGAGGAAGGTTGGGAATACCTGGCTATTCAGATCTGGTCACCAAACACGGCTAAAAGCCATTTCAAGCAACGTTTCAATTCTGAATAGTGGTCTTTCACCAGGGCGATACTGAGAGTATCTTCCACACTGGAACGTGCGCAAATATATTACATATTATTTTTAAATGAATTAATTGTGAAACAACACAAATTAATTAAATAAAAATTACTTGCGCACGCCGGGATTTGAACCCGCGACCTTCGGATTCGTAGTCGAGAGCCTTACCCCTCGACCATGGAGGCCGTATTATATCATATCCTTCAACACGTGACCATAATACATTGTTTTTGGTTGAATTACGCTCTGCCAACACACAAGTGTTTTGGATGCTCTGTCTCAAGACTGGGACCATAGATGATTGGGACATAAACTTGCCCATGAGAGAAGCGTGTATATATCTCAAGTCAATTTTCGTCACATTGAGCTATTGACCTCCTGACTTGCTCTATTGTCATACGTTTCGAAATGTTCATAGGTACCTTCCTCATCTAAAATATTTTCACAGCGTACCTACTTTAAGTAGGTATCTAAATAAATATAATATGAGAAAGAAGAGATGTTTTTTTTAAGTTTCGTTATGAGATAAAAATAAATGCGTTGACATAACAATTATGTCACTAGCAGTGCCTACCCGAGAAAAAAGAACTACAAAAGATTTTTTTATTGTTGAATAAGACAACAAATTTCAGATCAAAATTTATTTTTTCAGTGAATTTGGCAAGGAACTTGTACGCTTTATTCTGTTAGCACCATGACAATCAGAGGAATATTATAATAAAATAACCATTTTCAAATATTCAACATAAAAATCATGCCCGAATTTGTAAAACTACACAGCCTACCTCTAGTCATAGAGCATTGCACGCCACTGGTCGTTGGTGACATGAACATGCAAAAATCAACGCAACAAAGATAAAACTGAGAATAAAAGGTATAGAATCTAATAAATGCGATTGAATTTTGAATATCTAATGCATGAAAATTCTGTTAATGGTTCTTAGCTATTTTTAGTGATCAGATTTGAATGACACTCCCCTTCTTCTTTCCCCTAACATTTTCTTCAGTGTCACAAAATTTTCCAAATACGGTTTGACTGTATTCGTTTTTCCTAAATTCAGTCTAATGCTAGCTCTAAGCTAGATTTTTCAAACATATTTTACTATTAAAACGTTTTTAAAACCATCATTTCTGGCATTTTATTTAGACAGTCAATATTGTTAAAAACAATTCAAATACACTGAAATTAGATGGTTTGGGCATGTAGAGCGAATGAATGAAGAAAGAAGTGTAAGGAGAATATGTGACGCGAATGTGAATGGAAGAAGAAGCCGGGGACGTCCAAGGAAGACGTGGCACGATCAAGTGAATCAAATACTTGAGTCGGGCCATGTCAGAAGTCGGAATAACAGAAGAGAATGTATGAGACGTTGTATGAAAGTGAGTGAAGCAAGAAGTGTATGCCAAGATCGAGTTGTTTGGCGGTCCGTCCTCTCTGCCTACCCCTGCGGGGAAACGGCGTGATGGTTAGTTAGTTAGTTAGTTAGTTAGAAATTCCCCATTGACTAAGTAAACATGTCCTAATTTGATGTGCCAAGTGGCGCCAAGGAATATTGGAACAGATTATGTCATATAGTTGTCAATCTTGTACGCAGTGTTCTGGATTGTGCCTTTGACGTTAGAGCCAAGTCGGAGTGTTGAGATTTGTTGGTTTTTTTAATTATATAAATCGCCTGAAAACTTCAGCCGTAGTCGTATCACACGGCAGAACAGATGTTCTAACACAGCATAGCATGACAAGAGGAATGGTGCTATTGAATGAAATTTCTAAGAGAGGAGCTATATTTAATTACTCTTAATCTTAAATCTTTATTGGATACCCCATCTTCCCAAGCGTTAAGAATAAGTAATTTGTTGTACAGTAAAAAAACAAAGTCCTGAAAATTTTCACTGGAATTCCTCATTGCATAACATTAAAAAAACTTAAGGTAACTTAGCGAGATGACTACCGCCAAGTTGAGCAAGATATCTGAGTTGTCACGATAAATTATTCTTTACTTGTTTACAAAGTAAACAAGGCGCCAGATACCTTGCTAACAAGTAACAAAACACACATTACTGAGCCAGTTCTAGTTGACACCAGTTTACTTCGCTACAGCATAATATTCCAGTGAATGGTCTGTAAGTAGAACACCGGTTAGGTGAACAGAACATGTTGACTAATTGGGACATAGGAGATCTAACTGTTTATTTGGGCGTTAGACTAAATGTACCTACTTGCATTGAAACCGGTGATGCCAATGCGACATGTGACGATTACGATTCTAATACTTCCAGGCTCGATAAACAATATTTTAGTCGATGTCAACTGTCTGGTCCCAACGTAAGGTTTCGAATTTGCATTTTGCAAGGTTTTCAGGAGACTGAAAACAACATTTCACTTTCGATGCATCGTGCAGTTTCGATTATTTTCATTCTAAAAAGGAGAATTAAAAGGAAAGAAAAACTCTATATTTTGGTATCATCTGAAAATCTATATATGAAAATGAATGTTTGTCTGTCTGTCCACTATTTTCTTAAAAGTTACTTGACCGGTTTCGCTGAAAATAGCACAGTTTGGTCTTAGTGCTGGGAAGGTTTAGAGAGTAGTTTGAATGAAATCCAATAAGTAAAACTATTGCTACAACATTTTAAAATTAGTATGAAAAACATTGAAGCCGCCATGTTGTATTGAGGTTAGCCCATAGATATACTGCTCTGGTTAGCCACAGATTAAATATTCAAAAGAAGAAGATTTGTTTGGGTAGAAGTAGGTACCTACTTAAGAACATTATTATTTAGATATATTTTGAAAAAAATAAATGTTTGTAATGAAATTAAATTTTTCAATTGAATATTTCTTTGTTTAGAGATAGTTACTTTCCTGTCAAATCAATTATCGCACCCAAACGACAAGCAAGAATTTACACTTCATTTATTCCAAAAAAAAATCCCGAACAAGGCTGGGCATACATCAGCTAGTATATAATATAATTGGATAGAATAATATACAAAAAAATAAAACTAAAATCAAAATTTTGCAGATTCGATACCTTGCGTTGAGACCGTTGAAACGTGATGGCCGTTTTGCGAATGTGTTGGAAAGTGTCGACTATTTTTAATTTTTCAAAGAAAGACAATCCTTCCCTGGTTACGAATAACCTGTCAATATTTTAAAATCTCCTACTACCATTACAGTAAGAAGAAGATATTGCTTGTGCCGTGATGGAGGACTTAGCCAGCCGAGTAATTGAAATCACGACGCTTGGGTGGGACTCAAACGCGATGTGATCTGTCGATGTTGAAAATTTTAAGGTGTTCGTTGTAGGGACCCAGATGTTGTAAGAACCTTTGGCGTTTTCGCAATTGCAGATTATCTGTACGATTATTTGTAGGGTCATCTGTAGGAATATCTGTACGAATGTTTGTATTCGTCTGTACGCTAATTGGTACTATTATGTGTACGGTTATATCTGTACGGTTTTCGTAAAAAAAACGATACAATTAAATCTGTTTTGTAAACCAGGCCGCTTACATTGTATTTTCCTTCCATGAGAATATTTGTGTACAGAAGTACAGGTCAAATTTACAGTCGCAGGCGGTACTTTCACAAAAAATACGATTTATAAAATTATTGAACATATATAATCAAATAAATTAGATGTGTTATATACATACATATATTTTTGAAATTATTTATTACATATAAATTATTTATATATAAACAATATGTTAAAAAAAAAAAAATTCTTCTCATTATTCTATTCTCAATAAGTTGAGCTCCTGGAGCACGTCGTTATGGGAGGAGTTATATATTCTACCTAGATAACAGTGGCGCGCATTGCTCCTTGATCGAGGGTAGGCTGTTGATTATCACTATTCCTCACACCGAAACGAATGAAAGATAAGGAGCTCAATGCAGATTGCAAGAAAAAATTGAAATTTACCAAGCAGAAACAGTTTCCTACGGTAGAACGATCATGAAATAAGATATTTCTGGAAAAAAATACTTTAAAAATCTGTAAAAAGAAAGGTAGGCACAGCCTTTCAGCCTTTATGGATTGCACGCCGCTGTTAAGCATGACAGAAAACAACTGCTCTTGGAGTAGTCACCGGACAAAATGTTGCTTAGAGTAAATGGTAATGAGTAATCATATAATAGTACATATTTTTATTATTTTCTAGGCCAAAGTGGTGACATAACTTTCGTCTCTTTTCCGCACAGGAGGTTCTCACCCGTACAGCGGGACGTAGTCTGTTTTTGTAACTCACCGCATCCAATGTATAAAGAATTGTGAGTTGCTTTTGAGTGAATTTAGATGTCGCTAACTATTTAATCAACAGTCTTTTATGTTAGGCAAGTAGTGATATTAGGAAACATATTATCAGCAATGATACGAGTAGGTACTTAAATATCCAACAATGCCATGTGCAAATATTACCTATCTGTATTTTCTCAGTGCGCGTGTCAAAGTACCTACGCTTATATTAGGAAAATAAATACTATTGTGTTCAATGATTATTTTATCTCACTTCAATAAATAAATCAATTGTTTGTAATTTAACGATTATTGATTGCATAATCGTGACCATTATTCGTGAATTATCAAAGTACTGTATGTTAATAGGCCACTTGAACGCATTTTATAATGGTTTGGAAAAAAATCGTGTGGATAGATGTTTCTACCAAGATTACGAAAATGTTACTAAAAAAATAGAATTTTATGTTTTTTTTTAATAATCCGGTTTTTTAGCTTATGGCGTCACTAAATAAAAATGTCCGGCTAGCAATTAATTTTTTTTTTATAAATTTCACACTATTTTATTTATTTATTATGACAACACTGAGACTTCCGCTGATTTTTGACATTTAAAACATCGATCTCGTTGGAGCCAAAAGTAGAAATTTCAAAACAAAACAACAGGTAATTTTTTCTCTATTCTATGATTTACGAAAAGCTATAAATATAGTATAATTACATCATATTTCCATCAAATATTTAGGCAATAATAATATATTGTCTAGTATGGCATGTATGGTCACGTAAATGGCATTCTTTATACACGTACCTATTGTTTATTAATGTGTTATTATTATTAACAATACCTAATGCCTGGTACACACAGTTAATATAATGTGGTCGTGGCATATCTCTCGATATCGCTCACCATACAATCCCATACAGTCGTCACACACAGGTACTATCATATAACTGTGACAATTGTATGGTGAGTATACCCCCCCCCCCCCCCACACATATATATTATGATATTATATTACCATATGCTGTATGTATCCAGCTTAAAGGTAGTTAAATGAATCCACGACAATAACTGCTCCGCCTCTGCGCTCCGTATTTGAATTTAGACAGATGTCAGATATCAAAATGAACCGACTTAGCATTATAACGGTCAGGGTGCAACGTTTAACAAAATCAAACTATATTTGTAGAAGTGTAATTTAAATCTGAGAAGTTAGATAATAATATCAATCATTAAAAAAGATTAAGGTATGTTTGTATAAGAATGTTCGGCTGTTCAAAATTCTACATAAATCCTATAAAAACCGTCCTTGTTTTTGATACATTTTATGTGATTTTCTAACTTGTTTTTAATATATTTCACACTTTTATATCCTTATACATTCCCCCTTTTTCGTAAACATCTTCCTTGTTCTCAACACGTTTATTTAAAACTTCATAGTTATTTTTCTATTAAACGAATAGCTATATTGATTAATAAACTGATTTTATAGTAAGATATTTGGTTTCAGTAAAACAGTTATGTCTAATGACGTACAACATTATAATGATCAATAAGATCGATAAACGAAAAATATATTTTATGAGATGTTATATATTTTAGTGCCAGTGTCAAGCTAATATTTGAATCATACAATATCCTGTTCTTCATCGATATAAATAAATAATTAAAAACGTATTTTTTCCAGAACAGATAAATAAATCTATGTACATGGGTTCATTAGGCACGAATTATTAAAATATTATTATTTGTAGGTATACTAAGTCATGTTTTATCATAAGTACATCTCGTTTTCCGGTTATTATTAAATCTAAAGTAATTCGTATTCACGTTGGTAGATACTCAGTTGAGGTTTCCCACCGCTTTCCCACCCCGGTATAAGTAACTTTAATATGGTTACTCGTTCAGGGCGCTCGTCAAGGGCTCTATTTTTTTTTGGTTCAACGAAGCTAAGGTTATAAATGATTCTAAACCCTCAAGTGTCCTTGCATAGCATTAGTTTAGAAGGAGGTTGGTAAAATGCCACAGCCCAGAATGGTTAGTACATACGTACGGTCGACAAAAGTGGTTCTAGTATGAACATGGTGAGACGCGGAGTAATCTAACATAAAACAGTAAAAAGGAGAAATAAAATAGATTAAGTAAGAGTACTTAGGACGAGCCGTTGCCAGGACACCAGGGCAGTTCCTCTAAAGCGGTGCCAGGTGGTTTCTTGTTCCCGCCACACTTCCCAGGAGACATTGCGCCAGTCGTCAGGATTATCCCTTCAGAAAATTGTGATTGATATTTTGCTTGAAATGACGTTAAACATGTTTAGTAACCAGATCTGCATAGTCAGGTGCTTTCTAGTTTTCTTTCCTCTCCCCACTTCTTTAAACCCTCCCAATGTATCGAGCATGCTATACTCCCACTGGCAATCTCATAAGAGAGTTTTTGCCGTCAGTGGACTTAGGCTGCTCTCTGACGGTCCGGTGAGGAATGAACATTTGTCTCGTTACTGCAGACACTGCACAGAAAACTCAAGTTTGCTAAAGTAAGGTAACGGTTTCCAACGCAGTCCATTGTGGGACTTTTCTGCGCAGTGTCTCCAGTTGCGAGTGAAATGTTCATTCCTCGCCGGACCGTCAGAGAGCAGCCTTAGATTGACCAGCATTCCATCGTGCTTGATCTGAAATGACGTTTTTACTATAAACGGTTCCTGTAAATCATTTCTGTGCGTATTTTTAAGATGCACGATAAACTCCCTGAATTGTATGGGTTGCTTCCATAGAGCTTATAATACATGGAGATGCCCCAACTCAAACCACGTAGATAGTTTTTTTTTTAATTAAAAAAAAAAAATTGTTTATAACCTTTCAAAACATTTAGTTTAAAAAAAAACAATTATTTTGAAGGTTATCATACAAGTTAAGAGGCCGATTTGATTCAGTGTCCCGGCCTTGTATTCTAGGTGGTTTTGCTCTAACACGCAAGGGAAAGAAATCAAAACAAGAGAGGCGGGGGGGCGAGCTAACCGTGCCGCCAATTTAAGTAAAACAGAAACTATGTAAAAAGATTCGGCTTATTTACGAAAAAAAACAGAATATTTTGTTTTTATAAAATCACGCGATACAAACGTGGATGGCAGTGAACTAAGCTGGTGCCAAAATGGGTGTCACGCGACTTTGCCTCCAGCCGTCGAAATCGTACTTAGGGCAACTCTATTAATTGGGACGTCAATTATTTTCTACTACTGATTTTTTGACCTCAGTTCTTCCTTCAATCTTCCCTCGGCGAAGTAGCATAAGAGGATCTGTTGATATTGTAGCCCCGCGATATGACTGCGACTGACCTTGTGTAGGTATTATTGGCTAACAGTTTCAATAACAGAAATAGAACCGGATAAAAATAAAAATAAATTTTGACTCTTAGGTCTAATCTGCTTTTTGGTTGGCAGCAAATAGGATTTCCGGCCATCCAAATCATTCTTGAGCCGGATTGGTACTTGCCTAACATCAAGTAAATAGTAATTACATGTACCAAATAGTTTGGTGATTGTTCCTTTTAAGAATGACACAAGAACTTTTATTACTTGCAAGTTATAAATGAATATGAAGATAATAAGTAGGGGGAGTTCCCCTATCGGCGGACGGTACCCAGCACCGGACACTACCAATTTCTATGTAGCAGTTTTATGCAGTCCATAGAGGCTGAAAAGTTGTGCCTACCCTAAGAAAAACGAACCATAAGATGAAATTGTAGGAAAATTCTAAAAGGCGTCCATTTTTTCCATGAATTTGGTAGGAAATTTTACGCCAGTTTATTTGGTTGGCCACAAAAATCAGCTAAAGATATATTCATTTTCAATACCCACTCGATACCCAACTCATACCTCAACTTGAAAAATCACACACAGCCTGCCTTTTGTCATAGCGCAATACACCCCATTGCTATGCAGGTAGGAATCTGACCGGGCTGTTAGCTTAGAGTAACAATATATACTGTAACTCTAAACAAAACAATGGGAAGCGATAGACGTCCATGCGGTGACATGTCTCAGCCTTGTTTGGTAAACAGGAGAACTGCCGGTTGTCGCGTTTGGAGGGGAAAAAATGTACTGCGTAAACTTGAAACGGGAATATCTACAAAGTCGCCGTGTTTAAATATTTTTGAATTGTGTTATTACGTATTTAGGTAAGTATTTTTTTAAGTGCATTGATCCTTTCATATGAAAGACAGAATTTAATAAAAATGTAATAAAAAATCTTTATATGTTGGCTGTCCCTGGTGTCCGGGCTGTCCCTGGTACGGTACGGAGTGGTTTGACATCACAAAAGGTGTTAAGCAAGGCTGCGTAATGTCACCGTGGTTATTTAATCTATATATGGATAATTGTATGCAAGAATTGAAAGAGGTGGGCTTGGGCGCGGAAATGAGTAATCTGAAAGTATGTTGCCTGTTGTATGTGGATGATGCGGTGCTGATTGCTAACAGTATGGAAGATTTACAGTCCCTTGTATCTAGGATGAATGAAGTATGTATGAAGAACGAGCTAATGATGAATGTAAGTAAGTCTAAAGTCATGGTGTTTGAAAGAGAGATTGCGAAAACAGTGTGCAATATAGTTATGAATGACGAATACTTGGAGCAGGTCGATGAGTTTGTATATTTGGGAAATATGTTTACGAGAGATGGAAAGACTGATAGGGATATTGAAAGAAGGGTGAATGCAGGAAACTCCATTAACGGAGGACTGAACACGGTTGGCGCTAACAAAAAGTTGTCCAAAGAAGCGAAGCTAGCAGTCCACAATGGAGTGCTGATACCAACCCTGATGTATGGCAGGGAGGGATGGAAATGGCAGAAGAAGGATGAAAGTAAACTGAATGCCGTAGAAATGAGATCTCTGAGACGAATCTGTGATAAAACCATGTATGATCGTGTGAAAATATTGAAATTCGTAAAGAATGCAAGGCTGATGTAAGCGTAATGAGTAAGATTAAGAAAGGGACGCTTAGATGGTTTGGGCATGTGGAGCGAATGAACGAAGAAAGGAATGTAAGAAGAATGTATGACGCGAATGTGAATGGAAGTAGAAGCCGAGGACGTCCGAGGAAGACATGGCATGATCAAGTGAATCAAATACTTGAGTCGGGCCATGTCAGAAGTCGGAATAATAGAAGAGAATGTATGAGACGATGTATGAATGTGAATGAAGCAAGAAGTGTATGCCAAGATCGAGTTGTTTGGCGGTCCGTCCTCTCTGCCTACCCTGCGGGGAAACGGCGTGATGGTTAGTTAGTTAGTTAGTTAGTTAGTCACTTTCTCGTAATGCCGGACAATGAAGATGTCAACCCTCTTTGTCTATATTTATGTTGACGTATAATATTTTGTTTTCAGATAATAGAAAAAAAAGTCTAGGAGACGGTAAATAAAGAAGAAAACCATTAAGAACAAAAACCACAAACAAAGAAAATATTTGTGCAGTCTGCCTAGAATCCAATGACGAAGATTTGATTCAGTGCTCAAACTGTCAAGGCTGGGCTCACGCAGCTTGTGCCGATATCAGATGACTATATTTGTGATTGGTGAAAATTATTTTAAGGGTATCCAGCTTAAGAGGACCTATTTTTACCATGTCCGTTACTAGTGGCCATTTTGTGTTTCTCTAAAATTATAACCCAAAGTTTAATCGTTTTTAAGATACATATTTATGAAGAAAACTGATTGTTTTGTTATTTTATTTTGATTTCTAATAGTGGACTTGTGATAGACGCAAATTTAAAAAAATAATACAAAGTGTCCGCAACTAGGGGAACTCCCCCATTAATGGTAGGTAATTCATATGATAAGAAAGTCACGTAAAATAAATAATTATTAAATACATACTTAATAAATTATATTGTATTGTTGGAAACAGTTGGACATAATTTTGTTTTATAACAATTTTTTCAGATGAGAAAAGTAAACATCCTGATGATGAATTTCGGAAGTTTTAGAAGGTAACAAATACTGGTAAGTAGCGGTGGGCGAAGCGGCTCGGTTTAGTGAGCCGGATCACTAAATGAGCTCTCTGTAAAGACAATCCACATGAAAACTGGACGAAAAAAGTATCGTGTAAAAGCGTCTTAAGGACGTCATTAGGAGGGCCAAGGGAGCGAGGGAGAGGGCATGGTGCGGGGAGACGCGAACCGTCGTTCAATCGAGCTGGATCAGCGAACCTGTAGTGAGTGATCCGGATCATCGAGCGGCTTCGCCCACCACTACTGGTAAGGTTATGGATGTAACAGAAGTTATTTAGATGATTTATTTGACTATGTTATCAGGGAAACGACGCGTTTCTTGTAAAAATATACATAATTAAAATTCTAGATCGACATTACTTCGAGACGTAAATTTATCAACGACCTTACACTTTTATCCATTGAAGGTGAGTAAGTTAACCAGTAGGTGAAAGCATTAATAAATTTATATATTGTAAAAAAGGTAAGACAACTAATGAAAATAATAATGCATTATCTTCAGGCTATTATTATTATGATTTTTGCAAAGTAAATAAGATCAGTAAATTAATTGAAAATTATTTTGTATCACCACTTTATTAATATATATACATATCACCATGGTCTTCGCCTCATATACGGGAATATATAGGAATATACAGAGTACTGTTCTATATATTCCTGATGAGGAAATTTTCACTTTCGAAACATATTAATATGTATATATTAATAAAGCGGTGATTACAAAGTAATTTTTAATTAATTTATTAATAATGACGCCACAAAGTGAATATCAATCTTTTGTAGAAATTATGTAAAATGAATAATACCGATTACGATATTATAATCAAAGAGAAGGAAATTAATAGATGTGATTTAACAGGTAAGGGAAAAAAGCCAAATTTAGCAGGATGAGGGGTGAGCCTGGAGGGATGTCCTTTTCAGTGATTTGCCAATAAATACATCCCAACATTATGGAGAGTACACCCCAAAGTATTCGTATTTACTCTTCGAAAAGGAAAATCTGCTAATGATCAACCCTTTATCACAAATATCCTTCCCGTAGCTGCCGTACCAACATCCAAAACTAATCCAAACCGCCAATTTAAGTAAAACAGCAATAGATAAAAAAAGTTCGGCTTGTTGACATAAACAGAATATTTTGTTAGAGTATTTAGTTTGACCCTTTTAGAAATGTTTATTAATTTACTTATCGCAGGAAACGACGACATGAACGCTTTCGCGTCGTCGTCATTTCGGTTTGAACAAAACGGTCACAAAACTGTTTATATTGAATATGCTTAAAATTAAGTAAAATAACGATTTTCTGTGGAATGTAATGCGATACTTGTGATTATTATCTCTATCACTTCTCTTATGACACCATTTTAAAGCATAATAACGCGTTATTTCGTAAAATCTTCGGATGATCATTAGACGGCAGTCAGCGTGCGAATGATAGCGGAGTTATTAAAAAAATGCGCGACCCGGGCTGGTGCCAAAATGGATGTCACGTGACCTTTGCCTTCAGGTCAAAATGGTTTTGCTTTGGGCATGTCTATATAATTCTGACGTCAGTGGGTATAATGCAGTTATTATTTTTATTATTTTTCTGGTTTTCCGCACTCCCACCAGTCACGTAGAGTTTGATAAAACAATATAATGATAAAAATAGCTAACGTTATTTTTATCTCGAATGTGCCGTTAAAAGTCAAAACCTGTCTACGACATTACTACCTCCTAACCGGTCTGAAAGTTGGTGTTGGTGCGGCGGTCTAGTGGCTGCGAGAGTGCATTCTACAGCAATATCGTGGGTCGTGGTTATAAATGGGAAAAATAAAATTCTCGCGGTTTGTCCTTTAGTGTCACCATTGAAAAAAAACTATAAAAATATGTATTTGGGTTAAATCCAGTAGTATCCGACATGGCTAGTCGAAAATGTTTTAAAAACTAATTTGTTTTAGAAAATTCGTCTTCATTCTGTTCTTGTAGAACCTTTTTCATATTGTACGTGACAAACAGCGGGTTAACATATTTTTTGTTTTGTTTTAAGCCACTTTATTTTAATTACATTTATGCATTATCGACCGGTTTCGGTTGAACTCAACCTCCATTAGGAGCATACACATATAAACCCAAAACTCACCAGTTTGTATGTGTATGTTCCTGATGAAGGTTGAGTTCAACCGAAACCGGTCGATAATGCATAAATATAAATAAAATAAAGCGGCTTTAAAGAAAATCAAAAAATTTCTGTAATTAAATTAAATAAAAAATAAAAATATCAACCGCACCAAAATGCTTTTTACACACAGTTAATATAATATGTGGGCGTGGCATATCTCGCGGTATTGCTCGCCATATAATCGTCACGGGTAATATAATATATCTGCATGAAATTTTAAAGCGAGCGTACACCCCCCACCCATATACATTATCTTACTATATTAACTGTGTGTAACACGCTTAACGGTGGACGACAATACGTATACAAGGTTATTAATTACTTTTATCTACATATTTGAGTCCTTTTGCATTGCAGTTTTTGTGAACAATGACATTTATTTAGATAATATCATCAAATCTCAAATGAAATACACAACAGAAAAGACACAGAAAATAAAATAAAAAGGTAACGGTCGCATCTGGGGCTCGAACCTAGGACCTCTCGGTTTATCCGGGACCTGCGCACAAACCTCCAACTGAGCTAAAACCATCATTTTTATTGATATCATACTTTAATTTGAGAACTGTTAATATCATCTTCAATTAAATCCCATATATTTTGGCTGTTATCTTTATATATGCAATCTAGATAGTGGCTCGGATATACCTATAAAAATCTGATAGATGTATCCGAAATAAAATAACCTGACATGTACACATCGTAAGGCCAAAACTAATTGTAGGTACATACTTTTAAAAAAAATAAGAAAAAATAATCATGCATTGGTGCACAAATGCATCCACAGCCAGCAACATTCTAAATAACTAAATGTATAAAAAAAGTTAATATCTGTTAAAAACTTCTAAGGCCATTTTATAAATATTCTCCAGTTCTAAAAATTATATATATTTCAAATAAATACCAATTCTTCTTATGCCACCAATCTTCTAATAAATGTAACATCAATAGAAGAGGAAAATAAAATAGCAACTGTAAAAATATATCATCTCTATGCTTAAATTATCTAATAAAACTGTGTTCATCTGAAGCGACCTGCCAGGTAAGTATGTTTTTCTGTATCTGTTTGTACATAATTAGAAGAATATGAAGTAATATTTGTACAGCGCCCTTGAGGTGATTTTTCACAAAAATGGCGCTATACAAATCATCCAATTATTATTATTATACTAGCTTTTTTAATAATAATAATAATGTTTTATTATCTTCTTTTTTTTATACATAATAACAAATAATGATATCCTCATAGGGATTTTCCGTGCTGAGGATATCATTTACAAAATGAGGTATTTGGTGTTAGTATATTTTCTATTTAAAATATTCCTATGTAACGTATCGTAGTGATAAGAAAACAAGCCGGAAAAAGCATCTGGCATAAATACGACGACCGGTCGGGCTTCTCGTGAGTTCAATTCTTCGGCTGCAAAGTCTTCCATCACGATACAAACAACATTGTTCAGCTAGAATATTTAGATGACAAATAGATTAATAGATTGCAATTTAATAATTTTTTCAAAAGTATACCAATTTAAAGGCATAAAAGAATTTATATAGGAACTTTCAAAGAGTTGCACTGAGATATGTTAGGAAGTTAGCTGTAATTCCTAGAAAAGCATTTCATGTTTGAGAACAATAGATAAGTTTATAAATTTAGGGAATATGACCATAACCATTATATTATTGACAATAACAATTGACTTTGGGTTTTGCCTTGGGGATAGTTGTATTAGGGTATTTGTACATTCTGAGATGGGATACTTATTTTAACAGCTACTATAACAAAGGGGTACTGGGTGACACTGTCTAGTTAAAGGATTAAGGTAAACAATAGCTAGCGGAATTCGAGAAGTAGGTATACAGTTGGATTAAAAACCCTAACCAAGGAAAGGAAAAAGGACAAACATTTGGTTACAAACAATTTGCTACAGTTACTTTTTGTATTTACTGAATAAAACATATTTAAAATGCTATTAACTATTTGCTGCATCCTCTTCGGGCTGCATCTCCGAGTTTCGTCGTCGGCTCATAAAGCTGAGTGATACGTAACTCAATCCTATCAATATTACTCAATAATATTATCTTTTTTTATTACTTAACTAAACGCATTTTTTCCCTCATAGCACCAACCAGTAGCTATCAAACACATATGCCTAATCTCTCTATACTGAATTATTGTACTTTTTTCTAGATATATTATATTACGATACTATGTCATATTGGCTTTTTTCCCTTATATTTTTGTATAATGGCACTTAATATGAACTGAACTTGTCAATTTGACTGTTTAGTTGGGCAGTCAAAGCTTTCTTAAATGTTATGGTCAGATGGGTAGGTACACAACAACTGTGATGGTAGGAGATTTTCAAATATTGTCAGGTTATTCGTACCCCGGGAATGTTTGTCTTTCTAACTAAACAACTATAGTTGTCAGCGGCCGCCGAGTTGTGCCCTCGCCTTGAGGCTGAAATGCCAGGGATGAATGGACAGTCATATCGGAAGCCGCACAAGTAAATAATAACATCGTTAATCCTATTTTCATGGCAGAGGATGATAGGATGACGAAAATAACAGGAAAATAGCCGGATAATTATTCACTGATTTCTTGTTTGATGTATTTTATATTGTTGTGATACACAATACTTATGTTATCACATTTCGGGCTAGTTGTTACTTGTGGTATTATTTGTTTGTGGTATAATTATAAATGACTATCTCGCAAGTGTAAATATAACTATGCATATTATTTCGTACCTTTGTTAACAAATAAAATAATTAGGTAACATTAGCACTCGAAGTGTACAGTGTTGCCTACCGGAGCGCTCAGTTTACAAATTAATATATATTCAGTTTTTTTTAATCATTGGAGATAATATTAACAACTCTCACAATGAAACCGAAAAGACACAGAAAAGACACAGAAAAGAAAAAGGTTGCGGTAGCAGCTGGGATTCGAACCCAGGACCTGATGTTCTATCCGGGACCTTGCGCTCTAATCCACTGGGCTACGGCTCCCCCAATCCGTCCGTCATTTTTATCGGTAACATACTTCGATTTCTAAGAACTGTCAATATCAGCTTCAATTAATTCCCATATATAGCTCAGATTAATGTGTTTTCCCTTAAATTTACAATTAAGAATTAAATTTGGGTTGATAAATGCAGTTAAAGATTTGGTTATACCTAATAACGCTAAACTCATTTCCTTTGATGTAATTAATCTATTTTCAAATGTTCCAACCACTGAGTGTAAAGAAATAATTGTAGATATTTTAAATTCTTCTGATTTAGATAGATAAATGATTCATGACCTGTCTCGCTTGTTCAATATGTGCATTAATTAAAACTATTTCCAATACAACGATTGTGTCTACCTACAAAATGAGGGTTTGCCCATGGGGGCTCCAACTAGCCCACTATTAGCAGATATTTTTATGGATATTTTTTTTTAATTGTATTCATCATTGTTAAATAATGTTCTTATTTAGAAAATGTTAATGGATGATGTTTTCTACATTTGGACGGGAACAGAGCGGCAACTTACCAAATTCCTCCAACTTATAAATTAATTTCATAAAAGCATTTGACCCATTTCCACTAATAATTTTTTATTCGATACATCTACAAATAAACATAGAATTTAAACAATCCCTTTTAATGGCGTAGAATTTTGTAAACATCAAACTTTCCTGCGCTTAGCACAAAAAACTTGGCTGCCCAGATTAAACCCCCGTTCTACACAGATAACGATAGGTAAAATCCTAAAATAACACTAAAGATAGGGATCATAAAATTAAGCCACTCCGGCATTTACAAACTATGTTGCAATAACTGTCCTTCGGTCCACATAGGAAAGACATCCCGCAATCATTTTTCAGAGTTTGCCAATCATCTCATTTCAACCGATCATTTTTTTAACGAAGGTACAGGAGTTGAAATTCTTCACCGTAACAATAAAGGCAAAATATTAGATACTTTAGAAGCACTGGAAATTAGAAAACCTCTAAATCGTAATTCTAGTATATTGAATAACCAAGTAAATTTATCGTATATTCTTCTTTCAGATATTTTTCCAGTTTGGCCTTCCCCCTTGATCGGCTCCCACTCCAACACTTAAATATTCGTGTATAATTATGTTATATCGTAGTTTAGTATTAATATATTCCTAACGAGGGAAGGGAACTTCCGAAACCGGTCGAGATTATTATATTAAATTGAAGTGGTTCAAAACAAATTAATACGTTTATTTTAAATTTACTTTGCATTAGAAAATTCAGTGTTACAATATGGGATCGAAGGCTGAGGGGGTTCTTATAAATATTTATTATTACACCTTGAAACAATACAAAGGAATAGTAATAGATCTTATCTATTATATAAAAATGTCTATTTATAATGAAATCGCAAGCTAATAAACTATGGGTACAAAGAAAAATGAAGTACTTAGTTACTTAAAACACTAGTATTAGTGCCGAGGTGTCTTCCCAGATGAGTGTTGTATCGGACGTCAGCGACTTTGATAAAATTCAAATACTGAAACGTGTTATTATTCTATGTTATCAGGAAGCAGTTTCACTATTATTTGCTGTTAAACACGTACTTATCTAAACTATATTTACTACATTAACTACACAGTACACAGGTATCTATAGCGGATCGTGACCTATCTCAGTGGGAGTTCAATCGAATAAACAAAGGGAAAAATCCCTCGGTTGGACAAAAAAATACCGAAAATGTCACTGAAACTAGAAAATGTTGCATCTAATGAGTGTAATGCACGTTTTTTCCACCTCAAAAAATTAGTTAGATATATGAGAAAATCCCATATTGGTCTTTTCAAACGTATTATTTGTATGTATTTTTCCCTAGGTGAAAAGGAATTTTATCATATCACAAGAGCGATTAAATTTTATCACAACCTAGAAATGAGGAAAATTCGGTGATTTACTGTGGCGAAAGAATATTATGCCAAAGAGAAATAAATGTTTTTTTTAATATACTTGCGAATGCTAGCAATTTATTATTACTCTAAGAGAAATACAGCAACAAAAAGTAACATCTATATCACAGGTTTCCAAACCTTTTTACCCGTGAACCTCTTTGCCGTTCTTTTAATTTTTAGTGGACCCCCCTGTCTGTCTATGGTAAAACTTAGGTACAATACTGAACAGATGATATTTATTCACTGCGCGATGCTTTGCTGCTGGTATGAACCTTACAGTAATAATATACCGTATGAACATTTTACAATTTGTAAAAACTTGCACATCATGAACGTGCCTGCATGGACCTTAGAGTAATAAGGCGTGGACACGATTCGCTTCAACAGCCCGTCTTTTGGGTTATTATTCAAAAAGCAGGTAAAAAACATTTTTTTTTTTCATTATATTTCCCAATAACAATACGTGTTTACAACATGTAAACAAATTTTTTACATTAAAAATTTTGTCTGGTAAGTCTCGCTTAGTATTTTACGTTAAATACTAAACGAAATGACAATAATAATAATAACAAAGCATTTATATAGCGCAGTTTTGTGTTATTTCACTTCAAGTGCGCTTTGCCATAAATAAACATAAAAAAGATTAAATAACTCCATTCTGTGGTATTCCTACAGTGCTCATTTTACATTTATCTATGACACATGATCTAACTCGAAGTATACGAATGTTTTGTGGGTTTCGGGTATAGTTTTTTCGTACCTGAACGGGATACGGCTTGTTGCGATCGGGCGATAATATAGCGGCCGTATCACGTACGTTCGTATGGGTAGGCCGATTAAGTGCGATGTAGGCCTGTCTACTATGGTGCTTTACTATGCGTGCAGTCTAAATGAACCCCTATTTACATCTCTTGGACCCCATTTTTTTCTCCCTGCAGGTCCGTACCCACCGCTTTGGGAACCTATGATCTAAATGGATCTCATTCTTCCAGTGGTTAATAATAATACTGGATAGAGATAGCGTTAGTTCCATCTACAGCTCGCGTACGCATTCCTCCATCATGTAAACAAATAGTGTGGGTTTCGTGGTTGTGTGGGATTGTACATTGTACCAGGATCATTGCAAGCAATTTTCGTGTTATTTAGGTTTGACAAGGGGCGACAAAATTTTGTATGCGCCAGGCGCCGTTTGTCGCAGGGCCGGTCTCGGATATTCAAAACGTACGTATAGGATTCATTTTGGACTTGCTCCGGGGTAGTATTGGCGGGCGGGTAGATTTTTAACACAGAATTTGAATGACACGCTATTTAAAGTAAATAATATAAGTTTGTTTGATTTTCTTTGTAGTAGTTCACTGCACAAACGCGCATTAGAGAAAATCGCCACTGCTCCATACTGACCCTACCATTACGATTATTGTTTATTCGCAGTAAAAGTAGATATTACTTACATAATTATTAGCAATTACGTTGTTCCTCAATTCCAAGGACACGTACCTAATTATCTACACGCATGCTAATATAATTTGTTTTATTGTGTTCGATATGGATATAGTTCAACGTATCAACGCATCGTAAAGGTATTTATTTATGGTACAGATAAAGGTCTAAGTCGCAATGGAAATTGTTTCCACCGAGGTTAATTAATTGTGCTCGAATGATCTAAACTTATAAACAGTAAATCGTTTAAAACAATAACAGGAGTATGTGATGAATGATGAGTTAAGTGCCAACCAATCAAACCAATTTAACCACGGAGTAAATTAATGTTATTTGTTTTCGTAGCGATTAATGAGGTTCGGCTTCATTGGTGCTTTTACCATGCTAGAGAGTTCCGTTAAATTAGTTAATCATTTAACTAATAAACACAGTTGATTATTTGTTTTAATAACTGATTTATAAATATAATTTACGGAATGGTTTTACGTGTTTCTTGTTGTTTTAGAGGCGTTTTTTATTATTTTGTCCTGAGACACACTATAAAACTCTCCGAAACGTCGAAAAAACAGCATTATTCAAAACCATTCTATTGTTTAGCATATTCTAGGATATTAGAGGGGTTTTAGTAAGCTGGGGTTCTGTGAAACGGGTTTGAAAAAGTAAACAAAGTATATAAGACATTGTTTGATTCCACGGACCTATGTTGATATCTAAATACTAAATAGGTACTAAAATGCCAAATCGCACAGTTGATACATTTTACGAAAAGAAAAAATTGTATTTAGGAGTTATTGAATGGTGACATTGTTTTTATTATTGTTTATTATTTAAAACACCGCAAAGGTAGAATGGAAATACTGTCACTTTATGAATTAAACATATCGCTTGAAGGTTTCACAATTTAAAATAACACAATAGATTACGACTTTCTAATTTGGATCCATGTAGATTGTAGATTAAGCAAGTGGGCAGATTAGAACATGACTTACGATAGCTGGCCGGTCAGGATACTCGGCGAGGTTTTGGAAGATGAAGTCTGTGAGAGAGAGATTGGGATCTTTCACGTCTCCATAAGGGGAATACAGCACATTGTCAGCGCTGATGGGTCCAGCGAGCTTGGAAATTCCAGATTTTTGCACTAACACCGTGTCAACACACTTGCGATACCGA
The DNA here is from genome assembly GCA_022606495.2 of Halesus radiatus. NCBI lineage: Eukaryota > Metazoa > Arthropoda > Insecta > Trichoptera > Limnephilidae > Halesus > Halesus radiatus. The sequence continues at coordinate 50,902 of JAHDVE020007822.1, forward strand.
GCGAATCTATCCACGTCTTTGTTCCGCGTGTTCAGGGTACTGAAGCATTTCGCGCGGGAATCGAAGTTCTTCGCGAGGGCTCGTCCCAACAGCTGATTCGCACGCAGTATATTTAGCTTCGACATCCTGACTGAACCAAGCCTCGCGACGGCTGTACGGATACTAATTACACGCTCGGTACTGACTGCCGTGTGTTTGTATTGTACTAGGAGTGTGTACACTTTCAGTTTCCGACGGGTGAGTACTCGAACAGCTGGAGTTGTGTAGGAACGCAGCGTGGACCACGACTTGACAGCCGGTAGCGCGGATTTGGTTTGCTCACAGAATGCTAGACGCTGAAGTTCCCAGCCGACATGAAAGCGCCCAGCGAGTCGACCGCGGGACAAAGTTCAATGTGTATTTTAATAAATAACTAGTGTTGTTGTGTATGATTCGTATGAACGAATTCCTTCGACAATGTCAAGCCTTCTTATCAAATGAATGTGCGTTGCAGTTTGTTCTGTATAGAATACCTAGACCTAGTATTATTATTTTGTCTAAAACTGTGTTATGACTGAATTCTTTTTGCAACAACACTACTTGTTTTCTGAAGGTTGCGGACATGTATGGTGTTTTTTTTTAATCTTCCGCACAATTATACAATTAATATAAAAAAAGCTCAGCAATTTATTTAAATGTTTTTTTCATAAAACCGTTAAATGATTTCACGAGTAGACATATTATGTTCAATTTTGGAATAACTTATTGAAACTTATAAAATCATTTATTTTATTTTATTTAATTTCATTAATTGTAATTATGAAAACAAAAACATTAGCCACCCATCTCACTAGGACAATCCTGTGTTGAGATGAGCGCCTTTACAATTTAATAATAATCAGTAAATACTAACAAGTAAATAATAATACATGAATAAAAAATAGTGAAATTAATAAGTAAATAATAGTAGATAAATAATAAAAAATAGATTTTAGATTATAATGATTAAATAATAATAATAAGTGAATATTAATAAGCATATAATAATACACATTAAATATTAAGTAAATATTAATAGGTAATTGTAATATATTTTTAATTATTAAAGATAATATTAACAACTCTCAAAAATGATACATGAAACAGAAATGACACAGGGCCTCATGGGATATTCGGGACCTTGCGCCCCAATCCACTGAGCTACGGCTACCTCAATCCGTCCCGTCATTTTTATCGTTAGCTATCATACTTAAATACAAATAAAAACTGGATAGGTAAATACGATACGCTAATGGAATACAATTACAAATAAATTCGGGTAGAATCTTGTAGTCATGATAAAAATATAGCAGCCAAGAATATATGGAAATTAATTGAAGATGTTATTGATAATTCTTAGAAATCGGAGTACGGTACCGATGTTTTCTGTGTCTTTTTCGGATTCATGTTTTATTTTGTGAGTTGTTAATATTATCTCCAATGATTAAAAAGATACCTTCAGATATACATCAAAGTTGGTTTTGAAATAGTGAGACCTAATTTTTTTTACTTTTCTACCTAACATAGCATTATAATACCATCTAGGTGCAAAGAGATATGCTAAAACCATAAGAAAACTTTGTTTATAAGATCGTTTAGGAGGTTTGAAACTAGATTTAACCAGTAATAAAAAAAAACATATTTTTGGAGTTGGACCACTTTCGAATTGAACTCCCATGGTGCAAGTTTTTTTGTCGCCCATAAAAGTATAAATACCTGTCTTGTAAAATACATCGCGCCGATAACCTTCGTGGCAGGGCGGTAAAAACCTCGGTTCTGACCCAAAGGTCGCGGGTTCAAAATTTTCATGAAAAAAGTAACAAATACAAGTGACAATATTTAAGGAGTTTTTAATCGGGTTATTGTAAAGAAAATTGCAACCGCTTAAAACCCACATATTAAATAGATAATATTTACATGGGTTTTTCCGCATGTTTTTCCTCATGGGTTTTTCCGCGTTGTTTTTACTAATGGCGATGCACTTTAAATAAGTTGCAAATAATAATGTTTTCCGGAGTGTAGGCTACTTCATAAGAATATTGTGGTTCAGATTCTGAGCGTAGTTTGAAATAGCTTCAGCTAAGTTTAGTAACTAGACTTGATTAGCTAGGTACTTCCAAACTTTCCTCTTGTGTTATTTTCCTTCTGTCCCATTTACTCCCGCCTCGCGACATTCTCCAGTTGGAGCTATTATAGTCCCAGTGGCTCCGGACAGTAATGCATTTGTGTGGCATAAACATTGTAGGTGAAACAATTATAATTTTCCTTTCAATGTAAATATAGATCGATAGCTTTCGTGCCTGGCTTCTTCCGTGTGTTGTTACCATTTATATCGTATTATTCTATAGTAGACCTCATACAGACGAGTGTGTAGTTATTTTCATGTGCCAACACTTAGCTGTGTAATTTTGGAAGCTCTGAGACATAAAAATGACCACGGGGGAAGCATTTTTCTCTCACGCTAATTCCTATCACACTTAAAATAACATTTAAAATAAGCGAATAAAAATTTATCGTTCTATTATCGGAACATTTTGAAACTCCCCTTTCGATAAATATCTCTATATATAAAAAATAAATGTTTGTCTGCCTGTCCTCGATTTTCAGGAAAATTACTCGATTGGTTTCGCTGAAAATAGCACAGTTTGTTCTTATTAGTGCCGGGAAGTTTTAGAGAGTAATTTGAATGAAATCCAAAATGTAAAACTTTTGCTATAACGGTTTTTAAATTTGTATGAAAAACATTGAACCCGCCGTGTTGTAATGAGGTTAGCCCATAGATGTATCACTCTGGTTAGCCACAGATTACATATTCAAAAGAAGAAGGTTTGTTTGGGTAGAAACTAACGAACCATCACGCCGTTTCTCCGAAGGGTTAGGCAGAGAGGACGGACCGCTAAACAACTCGATCTTGGCATACACTTCTTGCTTCATTCACATTTATACAACGCCTCATACATTCTCTTCTGTTATTCCGACTTCTGACATGGCCCGACTTGAGTATTTGATTGACTTGATTGTGCTATGTCTTCCTCGGGCGTCCCCGGCTTCTTCTTCCATTCACATTCGCGTCATATATTCTCCTAACACTCCTCTCTTCGTTCATTCGCTCTACATGCCCAAACCATCTAAGCGTCCCTTTCTTAATCTTGCTCACTACGCTTACATCGACCTTGCATTCTTTACGAATCTCAACATTTTTCACACGATCATACATGGTTTTACAACACATTCGTCTCAGAGATCTCATTTCTACAGCATTCAGTCTACTTTCATCCTTCCTCTGTCAGTTTCATGGCTCACTGACATACATCAGGGTTGGTATCAGCACTCCATTGTGGACTGCTAACTTCGCTTCTATGGACAACACCCAATATTTTTTAAATTGATGACACAAGTAGGTACCTACTTACGAACTTTATTATTCAGATATATTTTGACAAAATAAATGTTTGGAATGAAATAAAATTTTCAAATGAATGTTTCCATGTTTAGAGTAAATTAATTAATTAAATTCACCCAAACGACAAGCAAAAATTCATAATTTCATAACTTTATTAAAAAAAAAAATCTGAGCAAGGCCGGGCACACATCAACTAGTGAATAAATAAAAAATCTTCTTAAATACCCATATTCTAATCTTTAAAAAAAAGTACGATATTATTTTTCTTCAATACATAATTTTCATGGCATTAGTTCAACGGTTTCAAAGTTCTGACGTTAAAAAAAAAAAGCAAAATGAATGAACATAAATGTGGTTTTCAACAGAAACTCCAAAGGGTCAGAGAAACAACAACACGAACACGAAGTAAATGATAGTGTTGACCCAGATCTAAATCAGTGATGCACAACCCGCGGTCTATTTCTAGCAATAGTTAGGATTTCCGGGTGTTACGATCACAATATTAACGGATTCCATTTTGTTTTACTAAATACGAAAGGGATTCGCGACAAATTCGTCTGTCAATATTATGATTTAGCTGCTCAAAATTAAAAGTTCATTAAATTTTTGATCGATTTATATCGACAGCATTTAGTGTTTTGACCTAGGAGATTGAAAATATATAGCCTGCGGCGCTTTTTTGTTAGTTTTATGTTTGCTTTGTTAAATGGTTACTGTTTTACAAAATATAAAAAAAGGTTACCCGATCAAATTATATTTGCAAACCCTGATTATAATTTTGACATGTCATCTAAATAATGCAATGCGATACTTTTGGTAGGTAACAAGTAAATATTCATTCATAATAGAGTAGCTGATGTGTAATATGTCAAACTTATATTTTTTCAAAGCATATCTAAATAATAAAGTTCTTTAGTAGGTACCTACTTGTGTTTCCATTTTTAATATATTCGACCCAAACAAACCTTCTTCTTTTGAATATGTAATCTGTGGCTAACCAGAGTGGTGTACCCATGGGCTAACCTCAATAAAACATGGCGGGTTCAATGTTTTTCATACTACTTTTAAAACGTTATAGTAACAGTTTTACGTATTGGATTTCATTAAAACTACTCTCTAAACCTTCCAGGCACTAATAAGCACAAACTGTGATATTTTCAGCAAAACCGGCTTAGTAATTTAAGAGAAAATCGAGGACACACAGACAAACATTCATTTTTATATATTGAGATATGTACCTACAGTGCTCTGGACAGTTGGGACGTTTGTATGGTGTTCAAATAAAATAACTTAAATCTCCACTGACGACGCCGCTAACTGCAAAGTTAACTTTGTCAAGCTGTAGGTATCCTACCCCTGCGGCCCGCGAACATATTGAAAATTGATAAATTTGCTCACCGGTTATAAAGGTTGGCAATCACTGATCTAGATAATTGTAGCAAAAGAATTCGATAGAAATGATAAAACTCGTTCGACTTTTAGTGGGATAGAACTGAGATTTGGTATAAATGTATGCCTAATGATGGTTGTAATTAACACTTTCGATCTACTATCAGAATAAGATGTAAAGTGAGATCTGAAGTTCTCTCTTTCTAAAACACGTGTCCGACCTTAAGAGAAAGGGAGACAGAACGGGTATTATGAGGACTGTCATTTTGTTCCCGATACGGAATGACTAGAATCAAAGGGTTTTGGTGATCATATTGTGTTACTATATTGTCACTGAATCGAGTCAAGTTCTGCCATCGATGGAAACAAAAACAATATTTTTGCGATGCGGTCTTCGTCTGCAGAAGATACTATCAGCTAGACTAGAGTCATTGATCGACAAATATGTGATTATTGAGATCAATTTAAGTAATTATAATTAACTCCCCTGATAAGGCGATAACATTAAGCAAATAAGTGCAATGGCTGAAGTCGACAAACAAAAATAATTAAGTCAGTAAACTTAAGACGATAATTGATTCTTTTGTCATGTTTTTACTATAATACTAATTTTGATAGTATTTATTTTCTTAAACAATGTTAATTTGATTTTCTTCTGTATCTATTCATGTTATTATATATTTATTTAGGAGATTCTTCGGTTGTGAACTGTAAACATTACAAACTTCCCTTGAAAATTTGAAGTTGCCGCGAAGGTATTAGAACTTATTAGTGCCGGGAAAGTTGAGAGGGTAGTTTGAATGATATCCAATATGTAAAACTGTTGCTATAACGGTTTAAAATTAGTATGAAATACATTGAACCCGCCATGTTGCATTGAGGTTAGCCCATAGATATATATCAATCTGGTTAGCCACAGATTACATATTCAAAAGAAGGTTTGTTTGGGTAGAATATTTTCAAAATTGAAAACACAAGTAGGTACCTACTTAAGAACTTCATTTTTTAGATATATTTTGAAAAAATAAATGTATGTAATGAAATAAAATTTAAAAATTAATATTTTTTGTTTATACATAAAACTGTTGCCATAAGTTTTTTTTTTAAATTAGTATGAAAAACATTAAGCCCGCCATGGTGTATTGAGGTTAGCCCATAGGTATATCACTCAGGTTAGCCACAGATTACATATTCAAAAGAAGAAGGTTTGTTTGTTTAGAGATGGTCGTCACAAAGCATTACTTTCGTTGTCAAATCAATTGTGCCACCCAAACGACAAGCAAGAATTCACAACTTCATAACTTTATTAAAAAAAAAATATATCCCGAGCAAGGCTGGGTACACATCAGCTAGTAATTGAATAAAATTTGAGACTCTTGTGCGGTATTTAATTTTAAAAAGAGTCATGTTCGTTTTTTGTTTGAAATTATTTTTTCCTTGGTTGAACTATCTATCAAAAATGTTTGTAATATGAAAAATTCAACACGCATTCAAAAGTGCATTAAAACGATTCTTTAAAAAAAGGCAATAGTGTCGGAATTGCAATGAAAACCAATAACGCATCGACTTTCTCGTCCAGTTTTTCAATGAAACCACCGCGCACCGCATTGTAAATGTGTAATTTATTATAAATAAGTAATGGTTATTGAACTCGACCACTGCGCCGACCTTCATAAATAAATTAAATAATCTGTTAGAGTGGGCGTGGAGATAGGGCCGCGTTTTGTTTACCACGTTACGCCGTTTGCGAGAAGTTGTCAGAACGGAGCAATACAATGAAGAGGAGCAATGTGACATCGTAATATCCCCTTTGAAAGCAGTTCCTACAGCCAGGTGTAGGTACAACTGTCATTATATTTATCATTGATTTACTGCCTGTGTCGCGGTGGAAAACACAATATGTTTTATTGTTCTCAGCTTACGATACAGTGCAATAAGTTCATAACACTGGTAACACATAAACCGAGAGAAGTGTGTAGTGGGCGTGTGTGTGTGGCCGAAGTAAGTTACATTTTTCATTACTTGTTCCAAATACTGTAAATGACATTTGATGCCAACATGCTACACTAGCGTCTTAAGCGGTACGCGTTGGCGGAATAATTTTTTTTCGTACATAATAGTTTTTCAAGCAACGTTTCAATTCTGAATGGTGGTCTTTCACCAGGGCGATACTGAGAGTATCTTCCACTCTGTATTTATTAAGAAACAAAGAAACAAAGAAACAATGAAACAAAGAAACAAAGAAACAAAGAAACAAAGAAACAAAGAAACAAAGAAACAAAGAAACAAAGAAACAAAGAAACAAAGAAACAAAGAAACAAAAAAACAAAGAAACAAAGAAACAAAGAAACAAAAAAACAAAGAAACAAAGAAACAAAGAAACAAAGAAACAAAGAAACAAAGAAACAAAGAAACAAAGAAACAAAGAAACAAAGAAACAAAGAAACAAAGAAACAAAGAAACAAAGAAACAAAGAAACAAAGAAACGAAGAAACAAAGAAACAAAGAAACAAAGAAACAAAGAAAAAAGAAACAAAGAAACAAAGAAACAAAGAAACAAAGAAACAAAGAAACAAAGAAACAAAGAAACAAAGAAACAAAGAAACAAAGAAACAAAGAAACAAAGAAACAAAGAAACAAAGAAACAAAGAAACACAGAAACAAAGAAACAAAGAAACAAAGAAACAAAGAAACAAAGAAACAAAGAAACGAAGAAACGAAGAAACAAAGAAACAAAGAAACAAAGAAACAAAGAAACAAAGAAACAAAGAAACAAAGAAACAAAGAAACAAAGAAACAAAGAAACAAAGAAACAAAGAAACATAGAAACAAAGAAACACAGAAACAAAGAAACAAAGAAACAAAGAAACAAAGAAACAAAGAAACAAAGAAACAAAGAAACAAAGAAATAAAGAAACAAAGAAACATTCATTTGAAAATTTTATTTCATTCCAAGTAATAATAGTTCTTATAATATAGTAGGTACCTTACTTGTGTTTTCCATTTTGAAAATATTCTACGCAAACAAACCTTCTTTTGAATATGTAAGTTGTGGCTAATCAGAGTGCCTCAATACAACATGGCGTGTTCAATGTTTTTCATACTAGTTTCATAACGTTGTAGCAACAGTTTTCTATATTGGATTTCATTCAAACTATGCTCTAAACCTTCCCAGCACTAATAAGAACAAACTGTGCTATTGTTAGCGAAACCGGTCTAGTAATTTTCGAGAAAATCGAGGACAGACAAAAATTCTTTTTCATATAATAAATTTCACCAAAATCCATTAAAATGTATGAAAAAACAATACCGTCAACGCGCGCCGCTAGGGGCGTTAGTGTAGCAAGTTGCGTTCTCAATGTATGGAAAATGTCAGTAGCTGCGGTTATTACATATTCCTATGGTATTTGCTTGATCAAACATCGACATTATATCTTGAACGAATAATCAATTTCTTTGGCCCGTCTGGGATACAGGACTCGCCACATTGGTATTCTTTCAAATCGGTATACATCACACTTCTATGGATTTTCTGTTCAGTGGTTCGTAAAAAGTTATTTTGTTTTTATATTGTGCAATATGCACCTGTAATCTGTCCTCAATTCTGCATCAATTTTTATGTTTGCATATATAGGAAAGTCATGATATTATAAAGTGGTTGCGGGAATTGTTATAGCTATGTCTAATGACTAGCTCTGAATAAGCCGGTACAAAGTCTCTACCTCTCCCTACTTCCTTTAGCCTGACAATGTTTCATAACATGTTGGTTACGGGAAGTATGGAACTCAGTGAATAATATAATGGATTTAAAAATACACACATATATATGGTATACATCAGCAAACGCCGACTCTGAATAAATAACTTTTTTTATATGTAATTAATTATACGTAGAATTTATAAATCGTCATTTAAAAGTTAATAAAAATCGTCTCGTCAAAACACCTTGTTATGTTGATAGCATTGCATTTGGAACATCTGACGTCACTTGCGCGTTCTGTTTTTGGATTAGTATTGACATTTTTATTTTTATCTTTCGATTTTGTTTTGTATTTTAAATATGTATTTTTTTAGTTTCGGCGAAATTTTAACTTAATTTGGGTTACTTACTTTAAGCTCGATAATTGTTGTTCATTATTACTTTTTTTTATTAATGAAAGAAATTAGAGTATTCATGAGCAAACCAATTATCAATATGGATATCAAGATAATGTTAATGCTCAATACTATTATTATTCTTTGAGTTAAAGTTTAAAAAAGGTACATAATTTTATTACTTATGTTTAGTTATGATTTACCATGAATAGAATATAAAATTATATACGGTAAAGCTCATCCATGTTTTGACATTTGACATTTTAACCTCAAAACTGATCAATCCCGACCGGCCTTGGATTTGGAGCATTTTAAGAAATTGAAATTCTGAAAATTGGACTGGAGTTCCTTATTGCGATATTTGTGCGGTATCACATACATGCTGTTGAAATGAGATCCCCGAGTGTCCCTGATGGTTATAAAATTAATGAAGTTACATGATATGGAAATGTTATTAATAAGAAAAAAACTATAAAGCTGGAGGAAGGATTTCAAATCATAATAAATTATGATAATATTTTAAAATCTTACCAAGTCTTGCCATTTTATTTGTATGTACTATACTAGAGAACATCTTTGCGTAAATTTTGTAAATATTTTTATTACAAGGAAAAACATTAATTTACGTTTAAGAGGAACGGCTGCGCGCCCTGTTTCATACAAAACTTATTTTTGGATTTGAGGCTAAAATACCCGTCCTGAATGTTTTTTTTTTAAATTAAAGGTATACTAAATATCGTACGGATTGGAAGTATTTTATTTATTTTTGTTTTAAATTATGAAATATAAGCCATTAAAGAAATCAATTTTTCACGATTTGTAAATTATTTGCGGGTTTATGTTTTTTTTTTAATTGTCAATTTACCATATAAATTTGGTTACATAAAATAAATTAAAAAATTCAATTTAAAAAAAAAAAAAAACGTTTTTTTGGCTCGGTATTTTAAATCATGTACGGCAAATTCATGTTCCAACGTAAATTGGTCGTTTTTAATTGAAATTTCCTAATAACTATTTTAACACGTTTATTTTTTTTATTTTATTTTATATTTCATTATATTTTCATATTAGAAGGGGAAAAACTTTTTTTCAAGTCACGATTAGCCCCCAAATAATTGCCTCTGATATCGTGTTAAATCAGAAATAAAAAAATTAAATCCATCTATTTCGTACTAGACTTTATACCTTTTAAAGAAAAGAAAAAATTCATTCGGTTTTGTCATCATATAAATAATACAGTTTTGTATAAAACAGGCCGCGCAGCCGTTCCCCTTGAAGATCTTCAAAAATATCCATATCAAAAGCCAAATCAACATAAATCCTTTAAAAATGTATATAGTTTTCCAATACGTATCTCCAAACGAGTTTTTACTAGGTATTTATGTTGAATTATTTTCATTAATATTGCAAATTCTATGGCTTCCATGCAAAATCCTTCGAAATTAATTTCCGTATTCAGATTTTTATAGTAAATTTATACAAATTCGCTAAGTGTTAGTATGTTATGAAAAATATTTTTCGATCATAAAATGTTTATAGTTTATGGCGAGTTGAATTATTCGAACTTTGGACTCGCGGCAGTAATTTTGCAAAAAAAAAACGTTTGGATTGGCGCCAATATCGTTACTTATTTCGTTTCTAAATGGGGCAAATTTGAAAATCACGACAACTTGCGTCATTAATACGTTTGGGCGTGGAAGAGGAAGATCGCTATATTTATATGTTCAGTATTTAATTCTAACACTGGACGGACTTAATCCGGGATTAAAAACAAAACTCATTTTATATGCGCTTATTACAAAATAGAAACCCTCGTCGATTTTGATTTGGTTTAAAAAATTATAATAAAATACACAACGGACTAGTTATCGCAAAACCACGTGTTTATTTACTAGTTGAGTATTTAATTAAAGGTAACAAAATATGTTTATTTTAACGGTATTTTTAAAATTGTGCCAAAAAATCAATACCATTCGTGTAATACCAAACATACAGTAGGAAGATAAATAAAATGGTTCCATGATAAATCAACACACGCATGAATCAGCACACTTTTTAAAAGTGATATAAAATCATTAAAAATACGAAAAAAAAATTTTCCCGAAAATCTAATCTCACCACATATTTCATATTATTACTGAGCACGTAATTTAAGAGAATTACTATGAGAAAGGTATTTTTTTGCTCGAAGAATCGCATCTGTTAAGGGTTTATCCTTAATATTAGGTTGGCAGACGGATGTATTCGTAAACAGGGAGCCTTTACCTAAATTCTGGCATTTGTTTCATTCAGGTGAAGGATGGCTTATTTCATCGCCTCTGGAGGTGATCTGTCAGGTACTTGCACCTGTGCAAAAGTTGGCAGATGGCATTTTTTTATCGTAACTAATTAGTCGTGAGCTTTTAGTTTTGGGTGGGTGACACGTTGGTTATTTTCTTCCCAAAAATGACATCGGAAGTGGCCCATTTCCAGGACTCTTCCTGAATAGAATTCTGATAGACTACTTTTTTTATTAATCTTATTTGATGTCAATGCCGAGTACTCATTTGGTTAGGTTATTTGACGATCATTGCTTGGAGTTTAAATTTCACTCGAGTTTGTGTAGAACGATACTTGGATGATGAGTATGATAGTCGCCTTTTGTATTTTTTAAAAAATTTTATTCTTAACCAAGTTAGTATATATATGAATGGGTTGATAAAGTGAAAAATATATGGTCCTCGGGAATGTTCGTGGGAAAATGTTTTATTTTTTAATCATCTTTATGGATGTAGGTTATGTGGTCAGTCCAGTGAAGTTTGTGTCAATTAAAACCCCCCTAGATATTTAGTTTGTATAACTCTTCCGATATGCTCGCTTTGGCAGGTGGATACATTTTGTACAGTCATGCAGAAACACATTCTATGTTTGGCGGAGGTTGACCCCTTTGTGCGATACCGTGTATAATTCATTTGATTTTCGTTCTATTTAGTGTAAGATTATTGTTATTTAGCCATTTTTTGACGACTGAGAAACTTATTTCGGCTTTTATAAATACCTCTTTCCATGTGTCTGCTTGGCAGAGAAGTACTGTAATGTCACACAAATCGCTAACGTAATTAAGGAACGATAGAGGGCCAAGTACACTCCCCTCTGGTACTCTGTATCTAATCAAAAGTGGTTCGCTTTTTGTTGTAGTTTATTTTAACTTGTTGCATTCTGTCAGACATGAAGCTTTTCAATACGTCGAGTTCTAATCCATTACGTCGAGTTTTTTTGGTTTTTGAAAAATTTCTCGTTTGAAAGGCTTTATATAAAATTAAGTAAATTTATATAATTTTGTTCTTACTATCAATACTACGTGTACAATCAATAAATTATATGAAATCAATGTAAATCTCATGACGTCAGAGCTCACTGTTTGGGAGTTTTTGCTACTTCAGGAGACAGAATTTATGATATACTCGTAGTCTCTTTCAATAAACTATGGAGTCCCACGAGGAAGTGTCCAGGACCACTATTATTTCTCATCAACATAAACGAAATTTGTGCTCTACCTATCAAAGGAAAAATAGTAAGCTTTGCCGATGATACTGTAATAATATTTCTTGAAAATAATTGGATAGATACTTTTTAAGAAGCTGAATGTGGGCTCATCGTTCTACAAAAATGGTTAAAAACCAACTCACTTACGTTGAACGTAAGTAAAACAATGTACTTAACTTTTTCATTTGACACAAGAGGGCAATCGGGGATTGAATACAATCTAAAACTACATGAATGCAAAAGCAATTTTTCACAATGTTCTTGCCCCCTAATTAGGTATTCAGAAAGTATAAAATATTTTGGCATAGAAATAGACGACAATCGTCGGTGGGAAATAAATGGTATTACAAGGAAACTCACAAAATACACATATTTAAAAATATTTTATGGCAAAATGCTGTTAAAAAAGGTTACTATGTGCTATGCCACTCCGACCTCGAATATGGTATACTAGAATGGGGATCGGCGACTACTAACCTATTACTCTAAGCTACTAACCGTATATAACAATTGTCTAAAACTCAAAGGGGCATTATAAATACCAATTTAAAAGTCCCCATAAGAACGCCAACAAAAGAAATTTTCAAATCTTTTGCAGTACCTAACATCCAAAATATCTATGCTAAGGATGTTTTAATCAAACATTTCAAAAGTTCAAAAAAACCGAAGAAAATTAATTTTCACCACACAAGAGCAAACCAAAATGAAATTATGAATATTCCTAAATTTAAAACTGTTTTTGGAGAAAGGAATTATAAATATCTCTCTACTAAGCTATACGAGTAAAATTCACTTTCACCGGCCATAAAAAAAAAAAACAGAAAAGGCAAATGATTTCAAAAATCAAATCAAATCCTGACTCAAAGGAATCAAAGAAGAGGAGTTATATATAGAGCATATTGAAAAGAACTTTGTTAGAGCTTAAAAACAATTCGTTTTTAAATAAAAAAAAACCTAGACATGTACTTCTTGCTTCATTCACATTCATACATTAATCTTAATAATGTGATTCTGCAAAATGTCATCCCTGTTAGCCACTGATCCCGTGAAATTTTGTTTGAAAACAACAACAGTGTAAGTTAATTTATTATAATTTCAGACTGGGTGTGAGATTCAATTAAACACACACTGAATAATATATCATATAAAAAAAAATATATATATAACACATCCCCAATACACATAAGCTCAGCTTAATTATGAGGGTACATCTGATATAATATTATTATTTAATTGTAACATACTACTACTGAAAAATATCGTAACTTTTATTTTATTTTTTGTAAATGATATAACATTTCTTTTTTGAATATATGTAATAAAAAAAGTAAATGAATAAATTCTCCATTTGCAGTAAGCTGGTGATTGTGTTATGTACCTACTAATCTGACAATAAACTTTCTACCTACATCTCAAATTCCAAGCTATTGTTGTCTTAAACCTAAAACAGACAATACATCACCCTAGACCATTTTATTATTGTAGCTAAAAGTAAGTCTCAGAATTATAAATACCGTAATATAACTATCGCAAAGTCAATTGTAAATGTTCAATGGTCATGCCTTAAAATAAAATGGTTATTGTCATATCCTCTAAATTGTAAACCAATCTATTGTACTCGAATATGTAAGATCCTTTTAACTATGTCCGACGACATTCCAAATGGTACGGTACAATTCTTTGTTAGTTCCTTTGAAAACCTTATGCCACGACTACACGATTGTGTAGAGGGGTAGTTCGTACGCGTTGGGCTAACGTTAGCTCGAGTTCGGCGAGTTCGCCCGAGATCGCTCCGGTGGCGAACTAGTTGGCCCAACCTTCAAACTAGTTGGCCAAACTCGCACAAACCGGCCTCCACATTGGCCGTTCACTATGAATTCGGCAGGCAACCCCGACGGACGTGCTGCGCGAAGAATTAAACATGACTGAACTATGTTTATATTGACGAAAATATGCAACTAACCAAAAAATAAATGTCCAAATATGCATTAAGTATATTATGTAAATAATAATAAAAATAAGATAATGCGTATAGCGCCGTTTTCACGAAAAATCACCTCAATAGCGAAATGCATGTAATCCAATGTATAATCGAGGCTAGTTGTTATAGTTGCAATCTGACAAACACATGTGACAAGATATTTTTTTTATCGTGAAGTTTGAGAAACAAAGTATGGATGGTTTGGTAATTATTGTTTCATAGATACCTATTATTTATTTACGGTATTATGAGTACCTAATGAGAAACGAATTGTGTCAATAATATTATAAATTTCGGTAGACTTTCTATGAATATCGGTAGATCGATAGACTTTAGCTAAAATGGCATCACTAGTTTGGAGTTCGTAGTTGGAACGTTGGCCGATCGTGTAGTTGCCCGATTTATGGTCACTACACGATCGGCCAACGTCCTAACTCCGAACCGAGTTCGGGTTGGGACGTTGGCCGATTGTGTGGTCGTAGCATTATGTCCCTATATCCCAGCTCTCATTCTTCCTACCTCAGATTACTCTAAGCTTCCTACTTCTTTCCTAGAGTACATTACGTACCTAGTTCATAATTCGTATATCTATTAAAATACATAAACAAAGTACCGACCAATAAATCTACAACCCGAGCCAACGAGAAGGAGATCGAATATAATATACAAGTGAAGATATAAAGATATATCCAGTGAGGAACAGTTGAATGGTCCCCAAGAACAAGTAATGTATCTAAAATAGAAACATGGGAGATGGGTCATGAACCATTTCTAGCATGGTGTGAAACCGCGCGCACAAAAGTGTGCCTAACATCATTTATTCATTCTACTGCAAATCGCATCTCCTGCCTTTGTTTCGACCTACGCAACTAACGCATAATTTTCAATAATAATAAATGGTTAACTTTTTCATAGCGCTGTGTGGTGATGAAAATCACCTCAATAGCGCTTACATTTTGTTGTTTTTTTTCCAGTTCTCTTTGATGAGATTCGGCTCTGTTCTAAAATTTGGCCTCAGTGGGTGTAGCGAGTATAGCGAGTTAGCAAGTTAGTTGGTCGTGGTCGCCTACGCAGTCTTTGAGACTTTGATCCCGATTATGAACCAGGATCAAGTCAAGGATAGACTTTAAAACATTTTCACGTATTCACCAAACAAATAAAATACATGCGTACAATTAAATTGCGTTTACGTAATTTTTTAATGAAGGAAAACTATTTTGTAAACTTATATCATCGTTATGAATTCAATTATATCGAGAGGTTAAGTATTAATAAATAATATATATTCTTACCTGATAATAGCTGAGTGGATAAATGCGTCGGGATTCTACACAGGCGTCGCGGGTTTAATCCTTTGCTACGCAAGTCCTCCATCAATACATGAGCAACATTTTTCAACTTCTATTGATGGTAGTAGGAAGCGTAGTTGTATGTGTTAGGGTAAAAATAAGAAGATAAATAAATAAATAATAAAATAAGAAATAAATAAATAATAAAATAAGAAATAAATAAATAATAAAATAAGAAATAAATAAATAATAAAATAAGAAATAAATAAATAATAAAATAAGAAATAAATAAATAATAAAATAATAAATAAATAAATAATAAAATAAGAAATAAATAAATAATAAAATAAGAAATAAATAAATAATAAAATAAGAAATAAATAAATAATAAAATAAGAAATAAATAAATAATAAAATAAGAAATAAATAAATAATAAAATAAGAAATAAATAAATAATAAATTAAGAAATTTGCAATATTTCTCTATAAAAGTATTTAACATCCTCCCTCTAGCAATAAAAACCATTACAAAATTAACCGAATTCAAAAAAAGTATTAAGATATGGATTATGGACATGGGAAGGAAGAATATAGATATGATATTGCAACCAAACAGGGTTTAACGGTCACAGCATGTTTTCTAATAATTTCATGTTCCTCTAGTAATATTTTAATATAATTACGAAATCTTACTTACAATTTTTTAACAAACTTAAAATATACTTGACCAAATTCATATTATTTATATAAAACCATGTACAATGTGACCTTAGAACGGGGTACCCCAGTAAGGTTACATTTTTTTGCGATTTTTTTGTTAAACTCTAAGAAATAAATAAAAAAGGCAATTTTTCACAAAACACATGGATGCAAGAATTGAAAGAGGTGGTCTTGGGCGGGAAGATGAGTAATCTGATAGTATGTTGCCTGTTGTATGCTGGTGATGCGGTGCTGATTGCTAACAGTATAGAACATCTACAGTCCCTCGTACCTAGGATGAACGAAGTATGTATGAAGAATGAGCTAATTATGACTGTAAGTAAGTCTAAAACCATGGTGTTTGAAAGAGGGAGTACGAAAACAGTGCAATATAGTTGTGAATGGTGAATACTTGGAGCAGGTCGATGAGTTTGTATATTTGGGAAGTATGTTTACCGAGAGATGGAAAGACTGATAGGGATATTGAAAGAAGGGTAAATGCAGGAAACTCTATTAACGGAAGACTGAACGTAATGCTAACAAAAATTTCTTCAATGAAGCGAAACTAGCAGTTCACAATGGAGTGCTGATACCAACCCTGATGTATGGCAGTGAGGCATGGATCTAGCAGAGGAAGGATGACAGTAGACTGAATGCTGTAGAAATGAGATCTCTGAGACGAATGTGTGGTTAAACCATGTATGATCGTGTGAAAAATGTTGAGATTCGTAAAGATGCAGGGCTGATTAATGTAAGCGTAATGAGTAAAGTTAGGAAAGGGACGCGTAAATGGTTTGTTTATGTAGAGCGAATGAACGAAGAAAGGAGTGTAAGGAGAATACATGACGTAAATGTAAATGGAAGAAGGCGGGGACGCCCGAGGAAGACATGGCACGATCAAGTGAATCAAATACTTGAGTCACCCCATGTCAGAAGTCAGAATAATAGAAGAGAATCTCTGAGACGATGTATGAATGTGAATGAAGCGAGGAGTGTGTGCCAAGACCGAGTTGTTTGGCGGTCCGTCCCCTCTGCCTACCCCTGAGGGGAAACGGCGTAATGTTTAGTTAGTTAGTTAGAAGGAGGTTTTCAAATATGTGTTGTCAAGTTATTTGTAACCTGGGGAAGTTTATATTTATTTGTAATTAAAATAACGTAGGTATTCACTTAATCTTACAGTATTGATATCCAAGAGTCCCCGATAAACCCCGTCTAGACGCGAATAGTAGAAATGATAATTTCCCCTCATACGCAAAAGAGGCTACAATTCAATTCGTACCATGATGAACATGCTATGTTCTTTTTACGTGTGTTCGAAACTGTTTTGT
The DNA here is from genome assembly GCA_022606495.2 of Halesus radiatus. NCBI lineage: Eukaryota > Metazoa > Arthropoda > Insecta > Trichoptera > Limnephilidae > Halesus > Halesus radiatus. The sequence goes on from JAHDVE020007822.1 coordinate 68,629, forward strand.
TTTATCAGCGCGAGGGCATGCAATGCCAAAAATGCAATATTTTTGATGTGTTGTCTAATGTCTAATGAAGGTGTTTTGATTGAATATACGCTGTCCATTTGTGGAAGTGAAAATTATTTAAAATTAGCTGACGTACCCGGCGTTGCCCGGGGTTATTAATGTAGTAAGGTTTTATAATCCCTAACCCTACCCCTACTCCTACCCCTACTCCTACCCCTACCCCGACTCATAATTCATACCCCTATCCAATAATTTTCCTCTTATTTTGAACGTCAATTATGCAAAATTTCGTCAAGAAGTAACAAAATTTGGCATTAAGGGTGGGAAAGGGGGATAGGGGTGGTTTTAGAAATCTCAAATAGACAGTGACCTTCCTTTCGTTTTGTAGGTCAAGTGTACAAAATTTCATCAAGCTAGGAATAAAACTGTAGATTTGCATACAAAACAAACACACACCGCACGCCCGGGACAATTTTATTTATATATAATAGAAGAAGAAGATAGAATAATCAGAAAATTCAAAATTGTCGTGTGAAAAAAACACAGCGGGCACTTATCTATATCGAGTATCATATTATACAGGGTGGCGCAAAACTACCGTTATGGTTTGGAATGAAATGGCATAATCAAGCTGTTGTTGGTAGTCTATCGGCTTCAATTCTTGCACAAGCTGAACCTTATACGGAAACATGTGCAATGTGGCCAAAATCCTCTGAACGGACCTCCGCGATAGCCCCAGTTGTGCCGAACGTCTTCTTGTTGATGTTTCTGGACTGTCCTGCACACTATCCACAAAACGTTGGATATTTTATTCCGTGTGGACCGTACGTGGTCTTCCGGTACATGGAAGGTGTCTTACTGTACCATGTTGTCGAAAATTTGCAACCAGGCGGTTTATTGTTGGTGCTGAAGGTCCAGTACGCACATTAAAAAAACGACGATAAGCACGCTGCGTCAAAACAATTGACCATTGATTTTCAAAATAAAATTCAACAATTGTTGATCGCTGTTCTGTTGTGTAGTGTTCCATTTCAAATTCCCCAAGTTTTCTTCACAAAATTCTGAAATAAAAATAAAAAATATAAATAAATTTAAAAAGTTATTAAACATTCAAACCATAACGGTAGTTTTACGCCACCCTGTATGAGAAAAAACGCAGTACATGCCTTACGCATATATATTATTGTGTTTTCGCTTATGAAATTGATTTTTTTCACTGAAATACATTTTATACTGCATTTTGCTTTATTAATTTTAACAAATTACATGTGTAGAGAACGTTTCCTCTTTTATTTCAAATAGTTCCCTTTTTGCTTACGACGACAGTATAGGTATCGTAGCCAGAGTTGATACGAACACAGTACTTACGCAGATGCGTTGCTTGTATACAGTAGGCTTAAAACTTGTTATTCGACTTCAGAAAAGAAAATTCCAATGAATTTGAAAACAAGTTTATGATAAAATAACACGTTGTAAAACTTATCGAAAATTCAAATTCGATTAACGTATTCGCTTGTTGTCCTTCTTTCGCTAATAACAATAAGTAGGCAAGATCAAAAGGCTGTCTCTCAGTGACGCTTCGTTATATTGTCACTGTCGGAAGTGAATACCTACAATGTTTAAATTTTACCGCGATTATTTTCCTTTACTTTACCGCCATGTATCGTATTGGATAGAAGTATATATTCATAGACACCTAGAGTAATGCACACAGTTGTCTATACACGCAGCGTTGTCATGTCTAGGGAGAAATCCCTTGATCTGGGGAGAAATAGAGAGCTCCAGGACATGAAGGGAGTTTTGATCAAAGCTAGGCAGAATTTGATATCGGCATTAAAATTATCAGCCCCTTTTTACTAAATTCTGAGCAACTGGAATCAAGTATCTCCAGAAGTGCGAGGTTTTAGTTGTTTTGTAGAATACTCTAAGTTTTGTTTTTAACTCCCTCCCCGGGAGACGAAAAAATATTACCTTGTTCAACAAAATAAATCAAGCATTTCCGGAGATCTTTGATGCCTTTGCTAGGGAGTAGGCAGTCTCATTTTTTGATCTGGCAACGCTATAGTTAAGTGACGTTTCTGACCTGTGATTGTGATTATCTGATTATGACATTCTTTATAACCTCCAATTTTAAACCTAAACAAAAATGACACTCTCCGTGCTATACAAATACAGCAGTAATTTACTCGTAGGAAATAAAATAAACCTGCTCAGGTGCTTTAATTATAATATAAACTTATGCCACAACTGTGGATCGAGGCTGTTCAATGGGTATAGCAAAATTAACAATTCGGCCGTATTCAGAAATTATGACAGAAGAAGACTACTTGATCTATCGAAAGGGAGACGATATACGACGAAGAACGACACGAAAACGGCTTTACCGAAGGAAGGAGCCTCTAATGCAAACGGAACAGCGGTCGTAACGAAGGTGAAATTGAGCAAATCAAACGTCAAAAGATTGTTGTCTTTAGCAAGACCTGAGAAATGGTATCTGATATGTAAGTTATTTAGTACTTTTGTTACTATTTACTTAAAACATTATTTGTATTGTGACTTTCTTTTTGAACAAGTTTCGATGGTCTTCTGGAAGTAAGAATTTATCCACAAATGTATGATTTCAAAACCGCAGTCGATGCTGTCAATCGCTTTGATAGATTATTTATGAAAGGAAGATGGACGGGAACTCATATAAGCTCTATCCAATTGAGTACACTTTAACTTTATCTTTACCCTGTTTGTAATATACTGAGTCCATCGACCTAAGTATCCCATGACTGATTCACTTTATACGTGTATAAAATTCTCTACTATCTCACTTTTACTGTGCAATGTCTAACTAACGGGCAATTTTGCATGCTCATAACTCATCCCCTTCTTCCTTTCACGCATATTTGACCATGTAAATTGAAAAAAACATTAAAAAAAAAACATAAACAAAAAAAAACACAGGAAACCATTGCACATTCCATGCGCAATGGTTTCCTGTCATACAATTTTATTTTTTATTTTTTTAAATACATTATATATTAGTAAGTCAGTGGGTTATTCTCTTACAACTCTTTATGCTTTGTCGGCTAGATTCTGAACTTCTTTTTCCTGTCCTTATTGCATTCCTGAAGGAGTGGTGAGAAGTTATAGATGTAGGGGAAACTTCTACTTCAAGTCCAACAGCCCAGGACTTTGATATTATGATTTATTTAAATATTATTTAGTTATTATTTTTATAAACAATAATTATTAATCTAAAACACTCATCCAAATTGAAAAAACCTTCCGAGCAAAGATAAATGTCGCCCGGCAGGACTCGAACCCGCACCCTTCTAATGTCCGGTTAGATGCTCTACCGTTGAGCTACGTCGGATTATCGCAAACCCGCCAAGTTAATCAATATATACTAGTGTTCCATTCAATAATTACTGTTTTATTATATTTTCACCTGTAAACAACCAACTTTATTAGTATGAGAGAGGCTTGTAACGGCTAAATCCCTCAAATAGATGGCGTCGAGACAAATTATGTCTACATTTTATTGGTGAAAATTGCTTTGACTTGTCAAATATTTATTATTTAGTTATTTAATTATTTATTTACACCCATTACAGCCTTTTACATGGACATTTTCAAATAACATTGAAAGGGTACATATGCATTATAATAGATAATATAAAAAGAAAACATAATTCGATGCTTTTATCCAGAGTTAAATAGTTTCAAATAATGTAGCTCTGCTCGATGAAAAAAACTGTACTAATGCATGCTTATACTGTAACATTGATGTGCCAAATATGTCAACAACATCGAAGTATTTGTTCCTCGAATGTTGAATTCGTCGCATAGTGGAATAATATTGCGACGCTGAAGTTGAATTGTCACAATAAAATGGTAGGTACTGTCTTGTCCTACCAGGTACATAAAAAGCAATATAGCAGTTCAGGAGTATAAAACATTGAATTAACTAGCTTAACATGTTCATTGCTGACACCGCGCGTCACGTGTTGACAGTAATTTGACCGCGCCGTCTGTTCCATTTCCGGTCTAAAACAGACGCAGCCATTTGGTTTTGAGTCATCATAATAAATAAAACATTACACATTCTTCTTTCTCGTTTTCTTTCTGAAAAAAAAAACAGTAAATTATGATGTCTATACAATATTATGCTCATGTAAACACTCCTTTAGTTCGCTCGACCTTTCAGTCAAATGTTCTCAGCATGGCATTAATATGTACGAATTTTAGTTAGCAATGAACGTGTTAAACAAACATGTTAAATCGCAAATAATTCTACGTTCAGATAGTTATACATATTATTGATTATATGTGCATTTTATTTCAGCTGCCGTTGGTCTGCTGCTCATAGCCTCCACCGTGAGCATGGCCATCCCTTTCTCCCTGGGCAAGGTGCTGGACATCATATACACCAGTGGATCGGACATGACTTCGGCTAAAGATAAACTGAACAAGGTCTGCCTCATTCTGTGCGGGATATTCGTCCTGGGCGGAGTCTGTAACTTCGGGCGTGTTTACCTCATGTCTATTTCGGGTAATAATCTTACTTTATTGCATCATGTGGACAAGTAATAAATTTGTAATACATATGTGGATGAAACTAATCCATGATGAATATGAAAATAGTATAGAAAAGTACAGGTACCTACTAGGAGGGTGATCCCCGTGACCCATGCAGGAATGATAAGAAGATAAAATGGTTAAATATGTAATAGATAAGGACCCTTTAACCGTTCCGAATTGCTCTATGTTATCTGCATATTGTCAATTGTTCAGGTCTCATTACGTATTTGTTCCCAGGTTTTTTGATCTGCCGAATAATAATGATTATGTATGTTAATGCTTCTTTAGCAATATAAAATAGTATAACGTAATAATTAGAATTTGGATTCTTTTAGGGAATATTTTTATTCCTTTTCTGTCAAGCAATCTGTAGAAGCCGGTGCTCTTGAAGATAAGCAACCGTTTTATAATTATATATTGCATTGTTCAGAGTTAACCCTTTTACTGTTGAATCTGCAGCATGCGATCTTATTCTCTGTGCGGAGTTTATTTTAGAATTAACAATAGTATTTAATTAAATTGAAATAAAGTCTTATCTTTATGAAAGAAGCAAAAAATTCTTATTTTTTATGATATGAAATCAAATGCCAAGAATGCCATTATCATTAACGCACTTATTTTTTACTTAAATAGATAAAAAAAATATATTTCCTAAAAGACTATACACGGAATTCACAATGGTGGCACGGTGCCGGCTCCCATTTATGTACTCTATCCCCAGTTAAAGGGTTAAATAATCAGATCTGATGAGCCATGTTCTCTCAATCTTTCTTGATTTTTTTTTCTTTTTCCTTTCTCCATTCCTTTAAAATACAACCATAATCTTGTCTTTTATGGTGTTCACATTTAAAAAAAAAACCCTTATTATAACCATTATTCCGATTACAAGGAATTCCGTAAACCTCAAATCAAAATGTTAATTGACTGCTTTATGCCAACCTTTCAAATAAATTCAAAATTTTAGGACAACGGATGACACAAGCACTGAGAAAAGACGTGTTCTCTTCAATAATGAAGCAAGAGGCTGGGTGGTTTGACAAGGTGTCCACCGGGCAGCTGGTCAACAGGCTATCTGCCGATACGCAGCTGGTGGGCTCCACCCTCAGCTCCAACATCTCCGATGGGCTGAGATCCCTCTTCTCCGTGTCGGCTGGGGCGGGGATGATGGTAAGGATTATTACAGGCCGTTCTCAATGAAACTTTGCCACCGTAGACTTATAATCCAGCCTAAACCGCATCCAAACACATAACTTCGCTGTCTCCAAAAAAAAAATTTATAACTTAATCTATGATAGGAAATGGCACCATATGAAGAAGCTTGAACAGATTGCTTTAACCTGTGGAATGCTGATGCGCATTATGGAGCAGTGACAATATTCCAACTAACGCTCTACGCACTATGAAGTCGATTCGGAATATGTTCTCAAGGGATTTTGAGCATTAAATATGTTTATACAATCCTCAAATAAATCTTATTCCATTGGAAAATGAATAATACTAGGTTTAAAATATTTTCGTTTAAGACAGGTGCGCGCACCAACCGGAAAAAAAAATACTACCATCTCACTGTGAAAAATATTTCCAATTTTTGAAGTCATATTGTACTTATTTCCGGGAAAACCTCGTATTATATTATTTTTATTTGGAACGGCACTCTGCGGTTCTCTGTGGTGCCTCCGGTGGCCTGCTTGGCCATTGTTTATGGACGCTTTGTGAGGAAGATCATCTCACAGGTGTAAGACAGTCTGGCCACGACTACTCGGGTATTAATAATATATTAGACCGGTCAGTGGCTGAATTGGCATCGCATCTGGGTCCCATCCAGGCATTGTGAGCTCAATTCCTCGGCTGGCTAAGTCCTCCATCACGATACAAGCAATATCTTCCGCTTATTATGGAAAATATAGTAAAAGTTCAACAATATTTTTGTATTTCTTACCTTTTTTTTTTGTAACATCAGACAGGAAAAAATCATTTCTCTAAATATATGAAGTTGTTCTATGGAAACTACTTATGATATATACATACATAGAAATTTAATAAAAACCTAAACACATTATCTGATAAGACAGTACCATTTACAAAAAATCATTGTGCAGAAAAAAACAAGTTAGTAATTACGAAATTACACTCAGCTGGTGCACGGCACGCAAACGCTCCAGTTTTTAGCAATTTCTTGGCCGAAAATTCTGACTTTCGACAGGTTAATATGTCTGATTTTGTTTGCAGTTCTACATGTCCTGGGAGTTGGCTGTTGTGGGGCTCTCCGTGGTGCCCCCGGTGGCCTGCTTGGCCATTGTCTATGGACGCTTTGTGAGGAAGATCACCTCACAGGTGCAAGACAGTTTGGCGGCGGCTACTCAGGTATTAATAATATATTAGACCGGTTAGTGGATGAGTTGGCATCGCATCTGGGTCCCATCCAGGCATCGTAACTTCAATTCCTCGGTTGGCTAAGTCCTCCATCACGATACAAGCAATATCTTCCGCTTATTGTGATGGTAGTAGGAGTTTTTCAAATATTGTCAGGTTATTCGTAACTTGGGAATTTTTGTCTTTGCTTTCTCTGCATTGGTTAAAATTTCAAATTTTGCACATTAGAATCTTTTTCCTTTGGCAATTCCATACAAAGTTGAATGGGAATTGACAAGTTTACTCTAGCCCAATCTCTTCATACGACATCTAATGCTCTATGAATTGACAGATTTTTTAGAGTGTTTTGGGAGATAGGTTAAATGGAGAAGGACAATACATTCAAGGGTTTCCTTGCAAGTCTTTAGAATATTCAAGTACCTCTGCCAATGAATAGGGACTGTGAATATGATAAAAAAAACACTTCTATGTTGTATTTACATAACATAATATATAACCCACCTAAGTAATATGGATTAACATTGATATTCACAGGTAGCTGAAGAGAAAATCTCAAACATAAGGACGGTGAAGACATTTAGTAAAGAATTTAAAGAAGTAGACAATTACGCTGCAAAGATAAAGAGTGTATTGGATTTGGCTTACAAGGAGTCCATGGCCAGGGGTATATTTTATGGAATGGTGAGTTTTAATCAATAATATTCTCTTTATTATCTCAGTTTGACTTATGGCAGTGTAGTGTGGGGGTGCGAAATGATCTGCATCATATTGTCACCGTTCAGGCAAGTCACCCTGAAAAAAGCAATTTTGAGTTGAGTATATCACGCGAAGCGTAAAATTATGTTCTTAATAATGCAAAAGTCACCACGCTACATTAATTAGTAAAATATTGCATAAATCTGAATGTAAAAATAATATAATCTGATTTTTCTTTCATTTTCAAACTTTCAAATCGCAATATTTATTGATTTATTTATTTACATATTTATTGGTTTGTTTGTTTTTTTTGTTTGTTTTTTTTGTTTGTTTGTTTGTTTGTTTGTTTGTTTGTTTGTTTGTTTGTTTGTTTGTTTGTTTGTTTGTTTGTTTGTTTGTTTGTTTGATTGATTGTTATTTATTTGATTGTTATTTATTTATTTATTTACGCCCATTACAGTCTTTTACATGGACATTTACAAATAACATTGAAAAGGTACATATGTATTATAATAGATAATATAAAAAAAAAATTAAATAGTTTCAAATAACCTAGCTCTACTCTATGAAAAAAACCTTACTAACGCATGCCTATACTGTAACATTGATGTACCAAATATGTCAACAACATCAAAGTATTTGTTCCCAGATGTTGAATCCATCTATATCTAAAAATGTGTTTTAGGGGTTGGTGATTTTTGCCTGAACGGTAGAGATGGTTGATATCATGATTGGGAGAAGGCTGCTAGAGAATTTTTGAAAATAGAAAATTCTATGAGAGGTTTTAAAAAAAAAACTTTTATTATATTTATTTTTGATAAATATCCTAGAATGAACCGGTTTCAAAAATAACTGATTCATCAAAAAAATAATATCGACGGTCCAGTGACAGCAAAGAAACCAGTTCCAAGTAACGTGGACAGGAATATCGACCATCTCTTCCGAACAACGATGATATGTACTTTGATAATTCGGTTGATAGTAGCTTTCGTAGGATATGGTTTATAGATTAGTGTTTGGATGGAAAGACTATCGCCTTATCTTTTAGTGTACTACCTTCTAGACTGGCTTAACTGGCAACTTCATCATAATCTCGGTGCTCTACTATGGTGGAGTGATGGTATCCGATCACCACATCACGGTGGGGAACCTTACCTCCTTCCTGCTGTACGCAGCCTATATCGGCATCTCCATCAGTGGTCTCAGCAGCTTCTATTCGGAGCTGAACAAAGGCATCGGAGCAGCCAGCCGACTGTGGGATATCATTGATAGGGTTCCCGCAGTGCCAATTCAAGGTACCCATCTCATTAATTATTTATTTCATGATATATTTTTGAATAGATATTTATTCAATGTTATTGTACATACTTCTTGTAGTAATTATTTTATTTTTATTTATTAATTTTTAACGCCCGATGGGCTTCTACATATTTTAACATTTAAATGATTTTTTATACAGAAAGAAAAAAAAGGTTTTAAGTTAACAAAAAAAAAAGTGATGCATAGTAGGTATATAAGTGTAACATATTTATGATATAAATGTATGTATAATAATGTATAAGTACGTGACACAGAGAAGTTATAAAGGGAAATGTTTTTGATTTGTAGATAATACTTTTGTTTTTGTTTTTTAAAATAAAAATAGTAATAGCCTGATCTACATGATACATAATATACAAGTACATAATATAATATAATATGAGTGCATGACATTGTGAAAAAAAATCAACTTGTTTTTATATTTCCGATGACATAAAAATGTATGAAATTGCATAATACATATTTCTATTTTTGAAACTGATAATACATGGTGGAATTCCATTATAATGATATAATAACACACATATGAAACTTATTTCCACTTTTATTTTATTTCTCCGTTACCGGAGAAAAGCCATCTTCAGACTGGTCTGAAGATGGCTTTAACAAGCTGAAACCGGCCACGGAAAAATAAAACAAAAGTGGAAATAAGTTTCATATGTGTGTTATTATATCTGCATAATACATAATATAGTGAATGATACAGAGAAAGAAAAAAGAGGAACAAGTTTTTGGATTGTAGTGTAAAATGATAATTAAAAAAAAAAATTATACAATAACTCCTATGCGATGCTCTTATAATCGTTGCAACATAAAAATATCATTCAGGTATCTTTTAAACATGGGTAAACTTAAATATGTCTATAACAGAGGCGAATTTGTTTCCAAGTATGTATGTAGGTGAAAAATGGGTGCATGTATTTGGTAGTTCCAGAATTATTGTTGCAGAATAATATATTTTGCCGTAGTATGTAATATGTATGAATAGAGTATAATACAATTTTGGATATTTGATTGGAGTAGAACAACTAGAAACTATCTAGCGAAAGTTGCTATTTATGATAACAGATTACTTTTCTATTTAAAAAAAATATGTCTACATCGTGGTATTGATATTTGTTTGATGGTTCAAATTTTGCTGTGATTGTAACTGTTATTCTATTAGTAACAATGTTTTGAAAATCTGGCTATTAACAGGTGGTACTGGTCAAATAATTAAGATGGTGATGATTTTGTCACATGGGTTTCACTAGAAATCGGAACTAAAATTTGTTGAAGTTTCTAATAATAAAATTTTAACTTTTTGTCAAGGCAAATAGGACAAGGGGAAGAAGACGAGATGAGGTGAAATGTAATTTGCATATTATTTCTTTTTCAGGTGGATTATGGCCGTCAACACCACCAATTGGAGAGATAACCTTCCAGAACATCAACTTCAGTTACCCCACCAGACCCGGCAAGCTGATCCTCGAGAACCTCTCCCTGACGCTGGAGCCAGGGAAGGTGATGGCCATTGTGGGGGGCTCGGGCTCCGGGAAGACCACCCTGGCCCTGCTGCTGCTGCGGCTCTACGAACCCGACCAGGGGCTGGTCAAATTGGACGGGAGGGATATCAAGGATCTGGATCCAATGTGGTTGAGGAGACATATTGGTACCGTTAGCCAGGTAACAATTCAAAAATTATTTTTGTCTGTTATTTTGTGGTAATAACAGCCTTGAAAAGGCTGGTGTTACAAAATATCTTGGCCTATTCATTGACTCACAACTCACGCGGAATCACCGTTTTAAACATGTTTTATTTTTGTCTGTTATTTTGTGGTAATAACAGCCTTGAAAAGGCTGATGTTACAAAATATCTTGGCCTATTCATTGACTCACAACTCACAACTCACGCGGAATCACCATTTTAAACATGTTTTATCTAAAATTACCCCCATAACCGGTGTTTTATATAGAGTCTTCGGGTTACTTCCCACCTCTCTATTAAGATTGATCTACCACGCTATGATTTACTCACATTTAATATATCTTTCCGGGATCTGGGGATTTGCTACCAAAAAAATGATTTCGGAGATCCAAGTCATTCAAAATAGAACCCTACAAAATATCTTTAGTTTGCCATGGGACACACACGTCAAAGACATCTACAGAAACTCCCAAATACTTCCGTTTAACACCATTCCCACCTGTGAAATTACAAATACTATCTTCCATGTAATTCAACACTCGGTATATACTAACACCATACTTAGTTACATTCACGACGTACACCAACACAACACAAGAAACCACAACAAACTACATACACCAAAAATACACTCAACAAAATATGGACAAAAATCTTTAGAATATATATATCTTACACAAAATACAATAAATTGCATGTGATCCCACAATGAGTTTCTTAACTCTTGGGAATACAATGCATAATGTATTGTATACTTTTTAATAATAATAATAAAATATTTAAATTTGTGCCATCTGTGAGCGCATATTACGTTTCGTTTACTCTCATTTAACATTCACAAATACAACACCTATTTAAGTCGTTTTTGAGGAGATGTGATATGCCACAACGTACATGTACGTCTTTTAGTCAGGGACGCAATATGACGCAGCGGACACAGAAGTCAAGTTTTGTATTGTAGTAGTATGAAGTCTGTCTGTTTGTGTCACAACGCGAATACATCTATACTTGATGGGGTCGCATCCAAAGACTATAGGCGGTTAAAAGAATTATCACTATTTTCAACAATGATTAAATTTGTTACTGATTTTCATCGACACAAATTTCACAAAACATTAAATTTTTTTCCTCTTATACAAAATACAGCATATGTCGTATCACAAACCTTTATTTGCCGGCGTGTCCGTCAATGTGTTAAATATCACTGTTAATCAGTTTGTTGGCAAAGCCCTATTTCACACGGAACAATAAATTGCTTAGAATCTCAATCTTAAAAATTAAATTTAAATTTGTAGATCTCCATTTTAATTTAAAGTTTTGCTAATAACTGTTATTAAAAATAAATTTAAAATTTTAGAACATGATTGTAAGATTCCAAGGTTCAGTTTTTTTACTATTTCTTCTTTGTTGCATGAAGAAATTCTTGTATAATTTTTTTCACTTTATCGCATTGTTTATTTTATGTTCACAAGTAATATTGTTGAATCTAGAATCAATTTCCTAATGTTTTTTGATAGCTACACAATAATTGTTTTCACAGTATTTATATATAAATAAGAAAGTAATCAATTGACTAAATACACAGCAATCAAGAATCAATCAATCATTCTCTTACTTCAATCTTTCCCGATGATTAAACCATTAATTTTGTATATTATTTCCCAGGAGCCCATACTATTCTCAGCCAGCATAAAGGACAACATCTTGTACGGCCTGGAGGACCCCGGGGGCGCCAGTGAGGAGCAGCTGCTGGAGGCGGCCCGGCTGGCGCGGGTGGAGGAGTTCGTCAGGGGGCTCCCGCACGGCTTCGACACGGAGACGGGGGAGCGGGGGGTGGCTCTCAGTGGGGGGCAGCGGCAGAGGATTGCCATCGCTAGGGCCATCATTAAGGTGCATACAAATTAATTAACATTATTGATGTTTGACTATAAAAAATATTTAATATTTTTAAAAATGTTTACACTTTTTATAGGCATTCTGCTGTAATTTTTTATATTACATTCGTTTCCCGCCAGGGGTAGGCAGAGACTATAGACCGCCACACAACTCTGTCTTGGCACATACTCCTTGCTTCATTCTCATTCATACATGATGTTCTGTTATTTTGACTCTTGATATATGACCTGCTTATATGTAGGCATGCTCCAAATGAATAAAATATGGATTATGTATAGATAAACGTATTCTAGGTATCGTTTTTCTTTTAAATGCATGTAAATATCAAATGTTTTCAGCTCAAGACCCGTTAATTTTCCGTAGCTCCTCGAATTATGTTATTTCCTAGGAAATCCCACACAGGTCCCTCGGACCTTGCACACAATGCAATATATTCCATACATTTTGATAGCTAAGCTTTCTCCTAATATATGCATTACCAATGAATTTCTAATATTGTATATGTATTATTGTATGCTTATTACTATTTACTGATTATTATTTACTTATTATTATTTACTTGTTATTATTTAATTGTTATTATTTTTTTATTATTGTTTACGTATTAATATTTACTTGTTTTTATTATTCATTTATTATTATTTAATATTATTATTTACCTATTATTATTTACTTATTACTATTTACTGATTATTATTTACTTATTATTATTTACCTATTATTATTTACTCGCTACTTCTTGTTAACAAAAATATGGTCACCCCATGATTGGCTAATTGCAGCACAGATGCTTTATGATAGGTATTTGGGTTACAATGAAATTATTATTGTTATAATCTATAAATGTACGGCCCAACTTAAAGATTTACTGTAGATTTTATAGTTGTTTATAGTCTGAATAACTTAAGTGTTTATAGAAAAAAAAAATTATAATAAATCTTTTCACTAAAATTTTAAAGCCGCTCATCCCAACACAGGACTGTCCTAGTGAGATAAGTGGCTAATGTTTTTGTTTTTTTAATTTAAGAATAAATAAATAAATGAAATTGTTTCCATTCAGAACCCTCGCATCATAATCCTGGACGAGGCAACCAGCGCTTTGGATCCCCAATCAGAACACCTGGTCAGGGAAGCCCTCAAGAGTGTTTCTCAGAACAGGACCGTCCTCACCATCGCGCACAGACTCAGCACCATCCAGGCTGCGGACACCATAGCCGTCATTCAGAATGGCACCGTGGTGGAGAGAGGCTCTTATCGAGAGCTGATAAATATTCCTGATGGAGTGTTCAAGGAGCTGGTGAGGCACCAGGCCTTCCAGGATATAGAAAACTAATTATTATTATTTATTTTAATTTAGTGACCCAATAATCGAAATCTGCCAATATTTTCATTATAAGAGTGCATTCAATTTCAAACTTCAATACCTCAAACATATCGGGTTTGTATATTTACAATACTGTCTGTACTCTTGAAAGAAAAACTACACATTTACACATAATGTAGTAATATGTAGTTGGTCAACTTTATAATTCAATCAACAAATTTTTAGTTAAGTATCTATTTTTTGAGACTTGGAAAGTAATTTAAATAAAAAAAAATATATATATTTATGTGATATCACACAAGAGTCCCAACTGCTCTCAACCGTCTGGAGTCAGTGAGACTATCAAGTGCAGGTGGTTAAAAGATGAACTAACGAACAATGACATGCAGTCCATAAAGGCTGAAAAGCTGTGCCTACCCCAAGAAATTGAACCAAATAGAAATATTAAACCATATTAGAAAAATATGACAAATTTAAGTTCAAATTGAATTTTTCCATGAATTTGGTGAGGAACTTGCACCTATTTATTCAGTTGGCCACAACAATCAATATGATAATAAAATAGCCATTTTAAAATATTCAATGAAAAACTACACACAACCTACCTTTAGTCATAGAGCAATGCACTCCATTGCTAACAAACAAACCTATGGTTATTTTGCACAGTTAACCACAATATTTACATTAGTAACGCTCCCAAATACAGGTGGAAATTTGTTTATCTGTACTGTACTGTAAGTTGAAAATTGTTTTCTATATTATTGAATAAAATTTATTGCACCTATTTGTGCTTCTCGCCTAAGCAATGGTACCCTCCGTGGGTTTCGAACTTGGCACCCGAATATGTAAATAAGATATGTTGTATGTATAATATAATTTAGTATGTAAATATTATGTATGTATATCTGTACCCCAGAACCAAACTGTACTAAGTCCAAATTTTATGATTTTAACTTTTTTTTTTGTATTAAATGCCACGATTTTATTGCCTCTACTTAATGGTAAACAGTATTAACTCCCCTGTTAAATATTTTCTGAGATATTATAATAATATTATACTTCTCTTTACTTTAGAATCAAATAGTATATTAATGTGTTTCAATACTTTTTGGCTTTAAAAAATATATTTGTCCACAACATTTTGTCCAAATATACATAGCAATATGTTTAATCCTTTTAGACATTTTAAAAGTTCCTCTCGTCTAGCAAATTGAATATTTACAAAATGTTTTAGTTGAAACAGGCGTCCTAGGGAGTTAAGAGGAACGGCTGCGCGGCCTGTTTCATGCAAAACTTAATTTTGGATTTGAGGTCAAAATAAAAAAAATTATAATACTAAAATAATATATATAATACTCAAAGAAATTATGGTCCAGAGTATCCTCTGACCCACAATCACAGTAAGGCGAGCTGACTATGTGGAAACCAACAATACATACTCATGAAATGGCTAAAACACTAAAGCGTGAACCATTTGGAGACCAACAAAGATGAGAATGGTTTACATGAATCAATATTAATCCTTTCCAATAACCTGATGATTTTGCACTTGTTGAAACTATGGACATATGACTACACTATTCATGATTCGACAAGTAAAATAAATAGTAAGCTGCGTAATGCGGGATGAGTCCAAATCTGGACCTGGCCAAATGAAATGGACCACACAATTATTGAAAGAGCTAAAGTTAGCTCGTTTGTGCTGTCCAACCAATCCTTTCAATGCGATTAACAGAAATTTTCAAATTATTGAAGGAAGTACATTACCATGTCTCAAAAAGGCAACATAATGTAGGCAATTCAATCAATATATCAATGATGGTACACATGCAAGTACAATTGAATGAGATGGGTGTTTTATATTTAAGTACTCATTCAATGTTCCTGATTTCAAAAGCATTAATTTTATCAGAACTGGCAGACAACCGCATACCCAGACTCTTTGAGTCTAGTAAGAGAGTCGCCCAAACCAATAGAGAAAAAGAAATGCCTTGGGTTCCGAAAGAAATTCACCACTTTTATACCAGTCTTCTTTTTTTTTTTTTCAGTTACTCCACGCAGGACGCCCTGAGGGAAATAATTTCCCTCAAGGCCTATATCATATTTGGGAATGCTGTGTGGAGGGTCTTTTAGAGGATAAGATGGAGTGAACCTGGCTCTTGAAGAGACCCATGTTGTAGGAGGGATCATTCCACAGCCGAGCTGTTTTGAACACAAGAATGAGTCGTAGAAGCGACCTATTCTCATGTGATAAATGTCAACTGTGAGAAAATGGTGGGTGCGCGTTTGGCGTGTTTCCCGAATGTGCACCAGTGCCGAAGGGATCAATGATACTAGTTCCTCAGAGCATCTTCCATTGAAATACCGGTATAATAAGGACAGCATTCCCACCTGACATCTGTGCTCCAAAAATTTCAATCCGTTTGTTAAGATAAGCGAATCTATCAAATGGACCACCCGTTTCTGCACAGAATCAAGGGTTTTTTAAAGATATTTTGGGGCTCCCTAAATATCTTAAGAAGACATTGTGATAAATTCGGTTCATGATGAAGGCTGATGCATAATGTCAATTGTTATGTAAACATTTCATAGTTCATAGATTACTCATCAGATTTTCCTATCGCATGGCTATTATTGTTTTCATTACCATTTTTGTTTTATTTTTATTTTTTTATTTTTTATTAAGTGGAAATATGTGTAGGAATTTTTTTTTTAATTATCATTGTTCAACCGTGTAATATTATATTATGTTTTTAATAAAAGCATTTTAATAACTAGTACCTTTTATATAAATTAAACTTTCCTTGCACCAAATGTTATTGTAACACATGAAAAAATTATATAAAAACTAAACAATATTAAGTCCCTTTTTTAATTATAACTTGGTAAATACCATAAAATATGTATGTGTAATGTACTAATTGTATAGAGTTATCGTATTTAATTATTTTTTTAAAATACATCTAACAATAAACAATCTGAAATTTGAATTCATATGCAAAAACCATATGTTAAGGAATTCAAAACGACTCCCCTGAATAATATAGGTTGTGTGACTTAGTATAGTTTGGTTCTAGGGCACATATATACATACTAAAATGAGTGTTAACCACTGATGGTCACATTCATAATCTGTACATAAATATGGGATTTTTTTGTTTTATTAGGTAAAATTTAATTCTACAGTTTCTGCCCGTTTGTTCAAGAAAAAGAAAGAGGAAAGTACTTTCTTGCATATTTTCTAATCTTCTGGTGCCCTCTCCTATCAGAGGTTGGCTATCACCAGGAAATTTTCACCCTACGCTCTGCTGCTGCAGTTCGGAATAATTCGGAAATCCACCATTATGTTGGTATTTTCATGTTCGAATGAGGAATATGTATCTATCTACATATCGACGGTTCCAACGAACAATGTCGTATTTGTAAATTGGTAACTTTGTATAAGAGCTGTAGTAGTTCCATTAATATGTTTTTCCAATGAAATAAATAGGGGTTTATGCAAAATATCCAAACAACACTATATTTCTTTATCTCAAAAACAATAAAAATGTAGATGTGAAACTTTAGACACGTAGAAACGAAACTTTAAACAGCTCTGATACGAAGTTACCATTTGCACAACGGACATTGTTCGTTGGGACCATCGATGTGTATCTGCAAATTTTCAAATATTGTTGAAATATCTAAAATAATAATTTGTTATTGAATGGGATTTAAACTTTTTTATTTTTATTATGAATAATTTATGTATTGTTATTGTTAATTGTTTTATTTTAAGGAATTTATTTAACTTATGGTGTAAATTATTAAAATTTCAAATACAACTTAAAATCGGCTATTAACACACTTTGAGCGGGCGGCCGCAACACCGTCACAGGTGCGTGCAGCGGGCAAAAACCAGCCGAAAAAGCAAT
Organism: Halesus radiatus; assembly: GCA_022606495.2. Classification (NCBI taxonomy): domain Eukaryota; kingdom Metazoa; phylum Arthropoda; class Insecta; order Trichoptera; family Limnephilidae; genus Halesus; species Halesus radiatus. The sequence continues at coordinate 86,411 of JAHDVE020007822.1, forward strand.
AAAAAATAATTTTACAAAAATCGCTCTCTTCTAAACCATCCACTATTTTTTTATGAAATTTCGTGTACGCACTTACCATATATGGGTTCCAGGAATACATCCAATTGCTAAGGAATTTTAGTGTTATCTCTCATTCAGGAAATGATTATTGCAATAACATCCTCGGGATTATCTCATTAGAGTAAAGGTCCAATGGATTATCTCATTAGAGTAAAGGTCCAATGGATTATCTCATTAGAGTAAAGGTCCAATGAATTTATAACATCTCATAAAAATATAATAGGTACTCCTATTCCCAGTACCACCAACAAACAACCTATCAAATTTAACACGGTAAAATTGCCATTCTACTCACCCATCAAGAATAATCAAATGTGGAAAGATGACGCATATGATTCACTGAATAATCGACTCCGCACAAATTAATTATTACGCGCATTGAGCATGTGTGTACGTAAAAGAAACGACGGCTTATCTTATTTTTTTTGTATATGTGTGTGTAGTCTGGAAGGTCTTCAAACGTTTAGATTAAATAGTCTCGCGAAATAATCGGTTAACTTTACCTTTCCCGCCTTTAAAGTGGAGCCGGCGTAAAGGGTAATTTTACCCGTCCCACCGATAAGCACCAGTCGGCCGCGCGGGTAAAAATACTCTTCCCGCTTAAAGTGTGTTAATATGGCGAAGGTAAGGTGAAAGTTAAAAAAACCCATGTACCTGCATTTGAATTATAATATATGTAGATATTTTTTTATCAGAACAATCGGCGATATATATATGTATGCATTCTACAGGGTAAGGCTGCTCTCTGACGGTCCGGTGAAGAACGAACTTTTCACTCACTACTGGAGACACTGCGCAAAAAAGTCCCACAATGGACTGCGTTGCAAACCGTTACCTTACTTTAGCAAACTTGACTTTTCTGTGAAATCTTCGTTCCTCACCAGACCGTCAGAGAGCAGCCTAAGAGTAAAGTATGTAGTAAAGTTTCCACATTTTACTCTTCCGATGTAAAAGATGTAATATGTACATACATAATATTATTTAGAAAAAAATGGTGTTTAATTTTAAGTTGTTATGTTCCATTATTAATCCAATATATTTTATAAGCTGTTTTTTTTTGTTTTTAATTTTCACTAAATAAATAAAACATTTATTTTCAAAAACAAATACATTTTATTATAAAATAACCTTTCACTATAATATTTTAAATACTAAAAATATTTTCAAAATATCACAACACATCATTTTCCGTTGAGAACCTTTTTGTGTGGTATGAAATATTAAGTAACATTTGATTTCGGTGAAAATATTCAAAACAAACATTTTTGATCTTTGTTTCGTTTTTCACAGGATATTTTGAACGACACAATTATTTTGCTGGTGCATTTATGTTTAAATTTGAATTACATGTGTACCCACAAATTAATTAGGTAGGTATATTACTACAACGATCTTTCAAATTTAGTCTGATATGATTTTATCCATGGATTGATGAACATTTTATTTGTGACAATGATGCAAGTGTTGCCAGTCTGTTATTTTTGGGATTTTTATAAATGGAAGTACAGTCAAAAATACATATTTAGAATCACATAAACCTGTATCACTTATAGAGTAGTGTCTGTGCGGTTGACATTGTTATTTGGGATCTGGCAAATCGTCGACTTTCACACTTTAAAAAGGATTTAAAATTACCTATATTTGGACCAACATAAAGCGGTATCACATGCAAGATGTTTCTAAGAAATGCGCATTCTAATGTGTACTGACTTTTCGAGGAATAAAATAAATGACTATTATTTATTCTATTAAATATCCGTATTTGTAATTCAGGATGGCCACAGGACACAGATGAAGAAAATTCTGATAATGACAGGTTTTCTAGAGTAAACTTTACCTTTCTAAATGCTAGGCTAGTCCACGATTCTATGTTTCCACTTTGACAAAATTTTGCCCAATTATTATTGATAAAAATATTATCTCAATTTATTTATCCCGTTTTAATCCAATTCTCCGATGATTCCCGGTTTACCCGGAGTGCGTGCACCAATTATTGTAGTATTATTTATCCCATTTTAATCCAATTCCTCGATGATTTCCGATTTACCCGGAGTGCGGGCACCAATTATTGTAGTATTATTTATCCCGTTTTAATCCAATTCCACGATGATTTCCGGTTTACTCGGATTGCGGGGACCAATTATTGTAGGATTATTGATTGAATTGTTATACATACAAGAATTGTTGCTTACTACATTATGTACTTAATTACAAAAACTCTAAAGACTTATTAACTACAGAATTTATTGAACACATTAGTGATTAAACAAGACACTGCAGTTTGAGATTCAGTTTAGAATCTGGATTTTATTTGTGTCAAATATAGACAGTTACACAATCATGAAACACTATAATAACCTATTTTATTGATTGTACACAATCTAAAAATTATCGAGTTAGTAAGACTAGCGACGACTGACTCAACCAACAAAATAATAATTCGTCGCATGAAAGAAATATTGCTGTAACAGCCAAAGCCATGTAAAAAAAACCGTAGCATTTTGAGGCTTATATATCAAATTAAAAAATGTAATATTGATAAAACGAAGATTTTTTCAACGTCATATAGGTCTGATTTTTCATTGTAGAGTCACGGGACCCAGATAGATCGACCCAGAAAAAAAAAACCCTGTGGAATGGTGTATACAGAGCATTTTTATGGGTGGTGGTGGTTACAGCAGTATTGCTTTCCCTTGATGACATGCGTATATCAGAAGAAGTATTGTAAGAATATCTTAAATTTTTTCTCTACACACGTCACAAGTACTAAGACAGTCTATAATATTTTTATCACCATTTGATTGCCAAATGGCGACTTAATGGTGTGGTTAAGCCGATTATAGACATTTTGCATCTACTATCTTTACGATACAATAAAATGATTAATTATTGAGTGCGTACATAACATACGAGTGATTTGCGAACAGTCATTTCAATCTACTATCAAATACAACTATATATCTCATTAATGCAACCAAATATTATGAAGAACATTGCAAGTTTAGGTCTTCGCAATATAAAATGACATATAATCTACTTGTTTTGAAAATTTGTACTCATTTGATTATTTTTATTTAATTTTATAGGTCAAGGCGTAGAAGTTATATATAGTCCTTTTAAAATTTGGCAGGTCTGAATTATTACTTCAATGTGAGGTACTTGGTCACGTATATTATCGATATTTTATATACATATCTACTGCTAAATGTTAAAAACGTTTTTGATATATTTTATTTTGAATTTACGTCTGGGGTAACGCGAATGATTTTCTGCAAAAGACTTTGAATATTTAATTATCATATAGATGGTATCCTTTGCAACATTGTCTGTTCTATCAGCTGTACTCAATACACTTCTGAATGAAGGTTTCCACCTTCGATCCTGATCGAAATCCTTGCATATTTATATGTAGAGTTTTTTATTACGCATTTATATCAAGACATCTATTTTTACACCGAAGTTTTAGATAAATTCTTTTGTCGGAATGCCACCACCATTCTAATAACATATCTATGTATAAAAAAAATTGGTTAGTGCATTAGAGTTAGTTTTTTTTTTACAGTAACTCCACACAGGAGGCCCCGAGAGAAATAATTTCCTTCAAGGCCTATGTCATCTTTTGGGATGCTGTGTGGAGGGTGCTTGTGTACAAGATATACCAATAAATTCGGTAAATTCAGATATACCTCTGTGCAAAACTAATTCTTACGTGTTTTTCATAAAAGGTCCAACTGTTTTGTAGATAAACAAATATCATTTGGACCATATTCGAAATATCGTTAGAATGGGAATGATAAAATTACATTCGGAATGTAAATTTTTTTTTTGCTATCTTCTTTAGTTGAACTTTAGTCCAAAGACAGTTTCAACTTTTAACGTTAAGTACGTAATTAATTCTTTAAATTGTTTTTTTGTTTTATCTTATCTTCTGTTTAAATTCAAGTAATAAAGCCAGTTTTTAAAATGATGACAATGTTTGCCAATACATATAGCCCTAAAGCCTCGTCGATTGAAATAATAAATATATTTAAGTATAAGGTTTTATAACGGTAATATCAAATTGAGGTGTCAGTAAAGAATGTAAATAGACCATTTTATAAAAAATACAAAAAATGTAATATCTTATTATCTTATTAGCTTCGTCCAGACAGTTCACGCAACGCACAACACACATTCGTTAACTTGCAAATAAATAATTAAGCTATCAAAGGTGCAAAATAAAGTGGCTATTCATAATAATATACACATTTGGACATTTCTGTTAGTAAATGAATAAAAAAATTTGCTTTGTACTCACCACTTTATTAATATACACAGAAAGCATCGCTTTCGAGATATTTGTGTATATTAATAAAGTGGTGAATACAAAGTAAATTTTTTAATTCATTTATCAATAATGACGACACAAACCAACCTTTTGAAGAAATTATTTCTATTAGTGTCCAACTATTGCTTGATACTTGTTCACCTTTGTTTAGCTCATACGTCGCGCGCCCCTCGAAGTCAGGACGAGCCTATCGAGGTAACTAAACACTAAACACTGAGCGCTTTTTGTGATTTTTTCAGATAAGTATCTGAAAAGTATCTTTTTATTAATATTAGGCATTCATATATTATTATCCTACATACATATTTACAATGGTTTTCCTAATTAATTTGATAATTATATGTTAAAAAGTTATTACATACATCTTTATGGATAATTTGGCCGAGACAATATTATTCAGTACAACGTTGTGATAAGAAACACAAATGTAAATAACAATTCCCATAACTATGATATTGCAGACTACATACTACTATTTAGGCCTGAAATATCTACATTGTCGTATCTGGTTTTGGCATACATATTGAAAATATTAATGTTTAATACATATGCATGTACATTCTCTGCACTTTTTATCCCACTTTTCTGTTAGAGATAAAGGCAATCTGTTACTGATTACTTGTATGTACATATGTAAATATGTAAGTACATACATATCGAGTGAATGTACAAGAGCTCTAGTTTTTCAATTACTCGTTGTTTTTGTAATCTAATTAATCATAATACATATGTAATTTATGTGTATAACTTTTTTACTTCTCTCCTCAAAATCTTTCCAGATGCGTTTTTAGGAATCTCATCGACAAACTGTACATCTCCGAGTTTTTTGTAACTGGCAACTTTCTCTTCTACGAACTTCATGATATCCTCGGCGGACGGAGACTTGTTCTTCTTCTTGACTACAAAAGCTTTGGGGATTTCGCCACTGGTTGGGTGGGGAATTCCGATGACCACAGCTTCGGAGAGTTCATTGTGAGACCTCAAGATTCCTTCAAGTTCAGCCGGTGCTACCTGGTACCCTTTGACCTGGAAGAATAACGGAATTAGTTCATTAAAGTCAATATATTAACCTGATTTTCATAGCATTATAACATGACATGATGTGCAAATAATCCGTGCGTCTAGCTCTATATGCATTTATTATATAAATAGGATTCTACGCCCACACATTATTCTATAAAGGTACGTTCATCAGGAATGAGGCAAAAAGCTTATGTTTACCTGCTGTAATTTATTTTAATGTATTTATTGAACGCCAGTAGGGCCTTTATAAATATAATTCATGTTGTAATAATAATAATAATAACAAAACATTTATATAGTGCAGTTTTGTGTTATTTCACTTCAAGTGCGCTTTACTATAAATAAACTTAAAAATAATAATGATTAGCTAACTCCATTCAGTGGTATTCCTACAGTTCTCCCTTTATATTCTATTTATACATTCTTAATATATTACATTCATTCTTGCCTATTCTTAATATTACTCCTACAGTACTCCTTAGGTGCATATTCATTTAATAAAATTTCAAAATATTGTACAGTATATACACAGCGATATAAAAAGAACAAATTCAGAATAATAGTGCAAAAATAGTAACATTTTAAGACAGAAGTCGGGTTATGTTCAGCAATAACTGACTTTACATAAAAAAATATATACATACGGAGGAAACCGAAACCAAACAACTACTGGAGGCTTGAGAAAATGGCTTATTGCAATAAATTGAAGAGAAGTAAAAATTTATTGACAATAGGATTTTTTTAAAAATTTTCTTTTTAAAGTCTGTTTAAATTCAGTCAATTTCTGGATATTAGTAAGAGCTGGGGGAAGTTTATTCAAAATGAGCCCATTTACACGAAAAGAGCGATCATAGTAGAGGCTCGATTTGACTTTGAAAGTTCAATTAGACGATTAGTAACATCTAGATCTGCTGATCTTAGAGTAAGCTGTCTATCACTTAAGTCCTGTCGGATTCTTAGTTGAGATATATAGGCTGGCGCCATTCCCTGCAATGCTTTGAAGGTCAGTAAGCAGATCTTGAACTCTATTCTTTCAGGGCATCGAAGCCAATGAAGACGATCCCTTAGAAGTGGGGTTATATGACAATATTTAGATGCACCAAATATCACTTTCGCCGCAGCATTGAAGACGGACCGGATTCTATTGAATTGTTTTTGAGGGAGGCCAGCATATGCACTATTACAATAGTCCATAGGTGAGACAACAAAGGAATTTATGAGTGATTTTGCTCCATCAGAGGGAAGACATCTGATGGATTTTATCTGCCTAAGATGGAAAAAGCCAGAACTTGACTCATATAATTTGTAATCACAAAATAAAATAAAAGAATTAATAAATGAAATAAAAATTACTTTGTAATAACCACTTTATTAATATATACTTATCAACATGTTTCGAAAGCGATGCTTTCCTCACATAATATTCAGAATACTATATAAATAATATTATATACACATATATATATATATATATATATATATATATATATATATATACTATATAATAATTAATAAAGTGGTGATTACATAGTAATTTGCAATTCATTTATTAATAATGACACCAAAAGTGAATACCAATCTTCTGAAGAAATTATAAAAAAAACAATTACAGTATAACCTCGTTTTTACGTGCCCGGAATTCACATTTTCCCGGCAATTGTGTGCATTTTTTTCAGTCCCGAGGTATTTCAGTACATTTAATACCCGCATTTAGGTTTTTTGTTCCCGCGATTTACATCCGAAATATTCAAAATATGCGAGTTATGCGCGCTTGACAATGATTGAGTCGTGACATTCGAACAGCGTAAGGTGATTGGAGGGAAAACTCCGTGTCTTTAGAACGGTGATTGGTGGGCGAACTCCGTATCTTTAGAACGATGCACGGTGATTGGTAGGCGAGCGACATATTTCATATTGCTTTCGGTTCGATTATTATTTATTTTTACGTCCTCATTCTTTCAAACACGTAATGTCTAACCAAAGGAAAGCTTTGTCAGTGCAAGAGAAAAGGAACATTCTCGAAAAAGTGAATAAACACGTTGGCTCACGCATTTTGCTGGCCCGAAATTTAGGAATACCCATTACTACTTTGGCCACAATCATCAAAAATCGTGAATCTCTTGAAAAAAGCGTTATTCAATGTGGACCTGGGGTGAAAAAATGTATGTACATCAAAGCGTGAAAGTACGAAAAAATGGAGGAGATTTTAAAAGAATGGTTCGTCAGTGCGCGGGCCAGTAATATTCCCGTCGGCGGTACAATCATTCGTTAAAAGGCGCTGCGCATCTCGAATCGACTAAATATTGAAGGATTTAGTGCATCAAATGGATGGATAGATCGTTTTAAGAAGAGGTACAATGTTGTCTATAGATCAATTTGCGGAGAATCGCAAAGTGTTTGTTTGGACATTGCTGAAGATTGGAAGCAGACAGATGTGCCTACATTAACTGCAGACTACGCTCCCGGAGGTATCTTCAATGCCGATGAGACTGGGCTGTTATTTAATGTTCTACCTTGTAAGACTTTCAGCTTCAAGGGTGAAGCCTGTCATGGAGGAAAATAAAGCATGGTTCGTATCACTGTTCTCTTGATTACAAATTCAGGTGGCAGTGAAAAGCTTCCCCCGTTAGTGATTGGGAAGTCTGCAAAACTCCGCTGCTTCAAAAATGTCAGGACATTGCCGACAAAATATGCAGCCAATAAAAAAGCCGTGATTACATCAATCTTATTTGAAAAGCAGCTTACTGCATTAGACGCTTTGATGGGAGTAAAACATAAAAAAATATTGCTATTCCTCGATGGGTGCCTAGCTCACCCCACAAACTTGCCTTAGAGGAACATTCGGTTGCCATTTATTCCTCCTAACTATACAAGTGAACTGCAACCCCTGGATTTAGGGATAATTCGGGTATTCAAGCACTACTATAGAAGAAACTTGGTACAGAAGTTATTGTGTCAGTTAGAACGAGGTGAGGACCCCAACAAATTTAAGATGTCCATTTTAGATGCAATGCATTACACCATTAAGGCATGGGGTGAAATAACCGACTCTACCATCAAGAATTGTTTCCGGAGAGCTGGGATATACAAGGAGCAGGATGAAGATGTACCCAGTACCCAAGAAAATATCCAGTGTGATGTTATAGAAGGCTGGGAAAGGATTTCAGACCAACCCCTGGAGGATTATGTAAACCTTGACTCTAATGTTATGACATCAGACTTGGTGGAAGTTGATGACAGTCATTTAACACCAGCAGACTTTTCTGCTGAAGAACTGTCCGATGAAGAAGAGGTTGATATTCCAACAAAAGAAGAAGCAATGAGGTTCATCGAGGGTTTAAAAACCTACTTTACAAGCATTGGTGATATTCAAGATGACTCTTTTAAATGTTTATATAGTCTTGAAAGAGAATTACATAACAAAAAAACAAAAATGCAACAAACTAATTAATATACATGATTATTTTAATAAAAAATAATTTTTTTAATAAAAATTTAAATTGAATGTTGTTTTTGAAAAAACATTATTTTTTCAGAAATATAAAATTTAAATGTTATTTTTTTCAATACCCCCCTTTTACATTTTCCCTCCAATTAGGTTTTGTTTTTAGTCCCTTAAAAAACGTAAAATAGGTAAACTATAAATTAAAACGTAAATTATACTGTATTTGCAAAATAAACTGTAATCACGTATTTAGTTAAGATTGAATTTGTAAATCTCCCCAGAGAGGCATAATAAACTATTGGAACAATGATATGTATACAGGTATATAGATATGCTAAATTTATTTTAAAAATGATCAAAAGATCTATTTTAGCTGAGAGTGGTGATTTCACTTTATCCATATTATCCCTTATGTTGTAATCATTCTATAATTATGTAATAATTTTATTTAGTTATTATTTATCGTTTCACTAAAATTGTAAAGCCGCTCATCTCAACCCAGGACTGTCTAAGTGAGATGAGTGGCTAATGCTTTTGTTTTGTTTTTAAATTTAAGAATAAATAAATAAATGCCGTAATGAGGAGGTGCATTAATAGTTGAAAATGATTATTTTTGTTGTGTTTTTTTTATTATGCATTAGGATTTTAACATTGTTGTATATGTCAGATTGCAACTTGCCTAGCCCCGTATAATAAAATACCGTGCTGGGAAAATCAATTGTACCTCAAAAAAGCGCCTTTATTTTTTGTTATAAATTTATGTTTTTCTATGTTTATTGCTCCCTGCGACCAGATAACGAAGCCACATAAACATATTTGAAAGCGCTATGTTATCTGGATGTTGGCAACATGGACAGCACTAGGCATATGTACACAGTTCAAGCACAAACTAAAAATCACCTTATCACGTCAAATAAAAAAAACTTGTTATGAAGATTTAAATGTAATATCATATTTTAATATTTATATCTTTTTAACGTATAACATAAAGGCTGTAAAATTTAAAAAAATGTCTAAATTTAGACGTCCACCGAGCTAAAACAATTCGGCAAAATAGATTGCTAACGGTTTGAAACGGTATAGCGTGTTATCGCGAGCGAGTTTAGCTAGAGCGCGTCCCCTCCTCTCGGGCTCGTTAGTGCCACCCTCACCGAGGGACATAAAAAAACTTACCCCATTTAACGAATCATATAAATATGTCAACCTCTAATAAATTAATCAGTCACAACTTGTGAGTTGAAAGGAACAAATTTACTGTCTTCTTCTTTCACCTTCACCTCCTTCACCGTGGCTGCTTGAGGACCAGCAATTCCCCAACAGGATTCCTCGAAGGGTACAAAGAGCTACTAGAACCAGCACCCCCTACATTTACAGTCTTGTGCCGACCTGGTTGAGTAAAATCATTAATCATTCTCCGGGTAGAAAGCGGAGGTAGTTTTAGATTACATATTAATATTTTGTAGCAGATATCATTTACAAGTTGTCTTATATTGAACATATTTGTCATTTGGAAATATATGACTGAATATCTAATGTAGGGTGGTGTTATGTAATAAAAAACTTAAACATAGATATTTTGCAAAACGCATTTATAAGTAATTCAATGTTGATACTTTAAATTCTAAAATGGCATTTGTTTTTCAAAGATAGATAAAACATAGAGCCATGTCTAAAAAACAAAAGATAAAATCATAGATTTTAAAGATAATATGCATCCAGCTGTTTTTTTGATTGGATTATGTATTTAATTATATGATTTTGCATTTTATTTGCCAGAAAAGTGGATGGAAGAAGAATACGGGGATGACGCAGAAAGACATGGCATGATCAAATTGCTCAAGTCTCGACACAGTCAGAATTGTTATAATTCTATTTTGTATTAGGTATGCTTTTCTAAGAATATTGCACAATGTTCAAGAACATAATTTGTATTTCATTATTTTTTCTTGTAAAAAGATAAAACCTAAGTTATGGGACGGTGTCAATTATCTTGAATGTTTGGACTTTGTTTCTGTGTTATCATTTGTTTGGAATTGCACCTCGCTTGAGTGACAGAACATATTAATGTACCTATGAAACTTTACTGCCAAACTCGGTTCAAAGTCAATTTAATGTTTTAAGATACTGACGCATATTACTTGTTGACTTGAAGAATTGAGCTGTCATGAATAATTGCACTTGAAAGTAGCCATATAAATAATATTTAAAAAATTTTGACAAGTTGGTTTACTACGAAGAAATCTTATCTCGATGCTTAATGGTATAAAATTTCGGGTACTTGCACCACATATATTTAAGGTTTGAAGATTGGTCAGTAAAAGCAAAAAAAAAAACAACAAAAAACTAGCCTAAAAACTTAACTTAACCCAAACTAGTTCACCAAGTGTTTTTTCCACAATTTAATTGAGCAAATTTTCAAACTTTGAAATCATGTGGTGGGCGATAACATACAAATTTCGTTTTCCTTTTTGGGGGTTACGTAATGAAGAATTTTCTCATTTTTTATATTGCCATTGTGGACACCTTTGCCTTGTAGGATTTTTTTTTACGTAACTACACAGGAGGCCCTGAGAAAAATAATTTCCCTTAGGGCCTATGTCATCTTTGTGGATGCTGTGTGGAGGGTCTTTTTGAGGAGAGGAAGGAGTGAACATGGGTCTTGAAGAGACCCATGTTGTAGGATGGATGGAACACAGCCCGGCAGATCATTCTAAAGCTGAGCTGTTGAACACAAGAACGAGTCGTAGAAGCGACCCGTTCTCATGTGACAAATGTCAACCGTGTGCAAATGTTGGGCTCACGCTTGGCATGTTTTCCGACTATGCACTGGTGCCGAAGGGATCAATGACGCTAGTTCCTCAGAGTATCTTCCATTAAAATACCAGTAGAACAAGGACAGCATTCCCACCTGACGTCTGTGCTCCAAAGATTGCAGTCTGTTTGTTAAGATAGGCGAATCTATCAAACGGACCGACCGTTTCTGCATGGAGTCTAGAGTTTTTTCAGCCATTTTGAGACTTCAGACCAGAGGGAGCTGCCAAATTCAGCAGCGGGGACCACTTGCGATTTGTACAGAGTCAGCAATTGTGTACAATTAAAGTATCTGTGGGCCCTCTACAATGCGCCCAGCTTCTGAGAGGTTTCTTTGGCTTTGATACGAGCCCCCGTCCCTGAGCTGGTTACACAAGTTACACCAGTATAAAAGTAATATTGTGTAGTGGAGGGTATTCCCTAGACAAAAGGTATAGAGGAATTGAGAATATTTGTAAGTTGGTATAGTAGATTAAGTCCAATACCTTGATCAGTTCCTTCAGGCGATCAGTGATGTAGAAGGCGTGGTTCTCGTCGTAGTGAGCAATGTCTCCAGTTCTCATCCAGCCGTCAGGTCTGAAGATGTCATCGGTAGCCGCTTGGTTGTTGTAGTACCCCTTCATAATCTGGGGGCCTCGTAGCCATAGTTCTCCCATCTGCAAAATGCGATACATTAACATTAGGCAACGCTGTAAGGTTCTGAGCAATCAATTCTTGGAATAAACCTCATGTACATAATATTGTCGGGCCAATGCCAGAGTCGCGAATCTGCAAAAGCATCACCTCGAGATATTGTGGTTCGAAGTCTTTAAACTGGCATTAAAAATCTATTTATATTGTTACTAAACCAGCTTCATATGCGTTAATATCCATAGCCGATTTTTGAAACCAGTTTAAAAATCTCAAACATCAGTATCTCGAAAAGATGCTTTTGCATTGACCCCACGATATGTGATTAAACCTGGATCCAGATTGTAGAGAGCAAGAAAACAATAAAAAGTTTTGGAAAGACAGTATGGCTACTCCATTCTTTTATTTTTTAATTTTTTTAATTTTTTTAATTATTTATTGAGTTGATTTCAGACCGAACCGGTTTCACCCTATCACGGGTGTCTTCAGACTGGTACAATTTAAACTAAATCTACAGTATATATAGCATTTATGTCAGGAGTGAGTCCCATTTCTTTTTCTAATATTATTGTACATGTACAGGACCCACTCCTGAGATAAATGGTATATATACGGTAGATTTGATTTGAATTGTAGCAATCTGAAGATGCCTGTGATATGGTGAAATCGGTCCAGTCTGAAATAAATAAGTGGAAGATATTAATTGTTTTGTGTTTAATTTGGAAAACTACATTTAATAATTTTTTTTTTAATCTTATTATTAAATTTTCCAAGTATTTTAGATTTTATTATTGTGACAGCTGTTTCGAAAACTGTGGTTAGGCCACATTGAGACGACTTATTTATATGATTCGATTCCCCACCTAAAATCAATTTTTATGGTGCCTAAAACGATTTATTATCGGTGAAACTGATTTACTGAGAAAATAAATGTGATAATGGGTTTTCTATTCTGTGAGGTACTCGAGTATTTAGTTTGACTTTTTTATAATTTGCTAACTGTAGCCAAAATCACGCGAAACAAATGCGGAAGGCAGTGAACTGGCTGGTGCCAAAATGGGTGTCCTGTGACCTTTGTCTCCAGCCATCAAACGTACGTAAAGCAAGTCTATTCATTCTGGTGTCAGTATGATGTACATATAAAATTTATCAGGTGAACTATTGCAAAATTTTCTTTAAGCCATCGTAGGAACTTCACCCGAGATCACTATTCGAGAGTTTTTAGTTTCTTCAGCATGCAGATTTTTTTCCTTGATAACGAGTCAGTCATCATCTTAGATATTGACTTCACTTAATCATCATTCACTTAATTGACGATGACATTGGGTTTATCTGTGCAGCATTCTGACTCACCTCATTAGGGCCAAGAACCTTGTTCTCATTTTCCAGGCTGACGATCTTGGCGTCGGTGCTGGGCGTGGGATGACCCACAGAGGCGTAGTTGGGGTTCCCCCGCTCCTGCATCAGGGCCACAGGGGACGTCTCCGTCAGGCCGTAGCCCTGCATGAAGGCTACCTTCGTCTGGAAAGCCAAAATACATTGTAAGTTTCATAATACGTATTGGACAGTCAAAGTAAAAATAATAACAATGAATTTATATAGCGCAGTTCATTGATAGCTTTCTTAACTGTACGATGCTCTTTGTTAATTGATAGTTTGCATTCTGACTTCATTTATCGGGATAAACTTCTACAATAATGTAAAACCATAAACTTTTAAAGAAAACATGTGTTAAAAATGTGAAAAAGCATGGTGAAATTTTGTTATCATCTTCCCACAAAGTGGGTCACAACATTTAGCTTATCAGTCATTGAATCACACCTTTTCCAATCAATCATTTATTTGACAAAAGGGGTTTAAATCAAATCAACAAATAATGATTTAATCAGCAGTAGACACTTATCGTAATAATGCATATCGTTTTATAATGTGCATCAAATATAATTTGATAAAGAACACGCCTATGGAAGAATGAACATGTTATCATAAATATTTTGAAATTGTCAAACTGGTGAGTATGGCACGAGTTAGAAGTTAGACTTACTCTTGTTTTGGCTAGGAATCGGTCGACATCTGTAGCGGCCAGTGGGGCGGCTCCAGACATCACAGTTCTGATGGGGTCCAGGTGAACAGAACCAACTTTAGAATATGATCCCAAGAAGAGAACTGTAAAAATTAATGTTTCATGAGATTTTACATTCTACATAATGTGTATCTACCATCAAAACTTTTTTTTAACAGAATTTAGGGTAGACTGGTGCCCTACTCTTTGCTAGGCAGAGAAGACATATTTTTTTATTCTTTATCTATTTATTAACCTTCTTTACACATCAAAAATATGTATGATTTCTGTCACACGTGGGGCTCTTTAAACTATGGAAGCTTTGCGGACCACAAGTGAGTCGCCCGCGTACAGGACATGTATGACGCGGCGCAGGGGTGCGCTTCCTACATCTAAAAGGTTAAACAGCTTTTACAAACATAATACATGTAGAATAATAGGACAGAATAAGAGTAGGTACATTAGTTAGTTAACATCATAACCCGATACACACAGAACTAATTATTTTTGTTTTGATACAGTGCGGAGACGTTTTGAATATGTTGCTAACGGTGAGTTACATGAATAGTTTGTGCTGTGGTTGTCACAGTGGAAAAGATGGTGGAGTCGAGTATATCTAATAGTGACACTGATATTTTAAAAAAGTATAAGACTATCATTAATCGTTCTCCGGGTAGCAACCAGCGCAAGTTTTAGTCATTAACGTTTTAACATTAATGTTTTATAGCAGATATTATTTACAGATTAATATCACACTCCTTCCTTCATTCACACTTATATACTGTCTTTTACCTGCTCTCCTATTACTTCAAGCATCAGACATCTCTCTGTTGAGTATTGTTAATGTCTGGTTATTTTTTAAATATTTACATATTAGTGGGATCTAACAGGCATTATTGAAATACAATGTTATTCAAAATGATGAACTCAATTTCGCACATTCTTCACTGATACACGCGGTCAGGCCGGGCTTTTCCTTCAGAGACATCCAGTTTACTCAAATTGGTGATACCTACGACAAATGCTTTTTCTAGTTTGAGGTACAATGTTAAAATGGAGACGAAAGGTACGCTGCACTACAGTTGCTGACTCCGTTTTACAGAACTCACCAACACAGAAAACCTTGTTCTGCAAAGTATCCATTTTACTCACAACTGACGCGAAATGGCTGCTTGGCGGTGCGAGCACTCTAGCGGTCGTTTGTGCAAGTATGAGCGATCTAGCGGTGGGATTCGAAACTTTCAGACATCCTCTTTCAATTACTATGTAGATCATTCACAGTTTGAAAATGGCTTTAAACGCGGAAGCACCTGTTACAATAATAAAATACTTGCAGAACTTAATAACATTATAAAATTTGATTTACTTTTAATAAATAAAAAAAAAATGGATTTCCATATTTTATCTATTAAAAATGTTTCAGTAAACTTACCGATAGGGGGAACTAAGAAGAGGACACTGGCTTTGTACCTTTCCTGGGCATCCAGGAAAGTTTCAGGTACAAATTTAGGAACTGTGACTAATTTCATGCCGAAGGCCAGCCTACTTAACATAGTCACGACTAATCCATATATGTGGAAGAAAGGCAGAATACAGATGGTGACATCTTGGTGTGTTTCTGGAAACATAACACAAATCATTATTTATAAGTTCATATCTCCTTTAATTTCATATTATTTATAAGATGTTTTGTCTAATGATCGAGGACAAGTAAATATCTGTTTATCAGTTAATTATTATTTATTGATCATGTAGATAACAATATTATGTAAATGCTTGTTAATATTTTGAAAAATTTACAGTTCGTAGAAATGGTGATCAACTTTTTATGAGATTTCTCAGATCTTGTTGATGACAAAACTGTTAATTGATTTATTGTATCTACATTTAAAGGATTTATTTTTTCCGTCAAAAATATGGCATACCTATTTTGATAACAACAACCTTTGAAGTGAAATATTTAAATAAAATGTTGGTCTCTCACTAGGGAGAAATTTTATCAAACTTTATTAGCTCTCGTCGGGATTGAACTGATGACCTCTGGGCCCCAATTAAGTATCGCTTAGCCGTGGAGGTTATGGTCTTTGAAATATGAACATGATTCCGGAATAAAATAATTAATCAAAACTGTAATATAAATTATTGAATATATTTTATTAAATTATTTAATAATTTATTTTATGCTGAAATACTATTTTGGGTTTTATTACATCAATGAGACCCATATTGGTATCTACTGCTCTATTCTGTATATATAATTTTGACTGTCCTAAAACGGCAAGTCTTCCGTTGGACAGTCACAGCATTTTACAAACAAATATACAAGGTGTGTTCAAAAGAAAAGGTGAATTTCGAATTTTTTCGAAAAGTATTTATTTATTCATCAATATCCATTTTCTCCCCTTCAAAGTAATCACCTCAGATATAATGCACTTATGCCAGCGCCTCGAAGCACTTCTGGAATGCGCTTTTTGGTATGGCCATCAGCTCGTTCTGACTTTATCTCATCAATTGTGGCAAAACGCTTTCCTTTCATTGGTCTCTTCAGTTTCGGGAATAGGAAAAAGTCGCAGGGAACCAAATCTGGTGAATACGGTGGTTGAGGCATGATTACGGTGTTGTTTTTGGCCAAATAATCACGAACAAGCATTGATGTTTGAGCTGGTGCATTATCGTGATGCAAAATCCATGATTTGTTTTTCCATAATTCCGATCGTTTGAGCCGTATTGCTTCACGCAAATGTTGCACAACTTCCTTGTAATATTCCTTATTAACCGTACGACCTGTTGGCAAGAACTCATGATGCACCACGCCATTGTAATTGAAGAAAACAGTGAGCAAAACCTTCACATTTGATCGAACTTGGCGTGCTTTTTTCGGTCTTGGCTCTTCTGGCCGCTTCTATTGGGATGATTGGGACTTGGTTTCGAAGTCATAACTATATACCCACGTTTCATCACCAGTTATGACCCTTTTGAATAAATCTGGATCGTCGTTGACGTCATTCAACAACTCCTGAGCGATACTAATGCGACTTTGCTTTTGCTCAAAATTTAGCAATTTCGGAACAAACTTCGCTGCCACACGTTTCATGCCCAAAACATCCGAGAAAATTGCATGGCATGAGCCGATTGATATGCCAAAATCCTCTGCAATTTCCCTAATAGTGATTCGACGATTTTCCAAAACCATTTTCTTCACTGTTTCGATGTTTTCTTCGTTCCACAGTCAACATTTTAAGTGCGTTGGAGCACTTTATTCCATTTTTAACGCAAAATTTAATACATATTCTTTGATCCATTTTTTTCAAAAGTAAAAAATCGAAGAACACACAAAAACGTGACTAACCTTTCCAGTTATCAAAAACAAACCACTAATCCAAAATGGCTGATAATGGTAACATATGATAAACATATGTGTATCAACATAACAAAAAAAAAAATCGATAATCGAATATACACAGCCCGCGAAAATTCAAAATTCACCTTTTCTTTTGAACACACCTGTGCTAAATAAAATAAAGTAAATAACACACCTGTTGTAGGTAAAACGATAATAATTTTCTGCGCATTCATTTGAAGACAGTTTGCGACGATATTCTTATTGGTTAATTCTACGCCTTTGGGCAGGCCGGTAGTTCCGCTGGAGTAAGGTAAGAATACTGTATCGTCTCCGTATCTTCGCACTTCCTTCAGGCAATCAGTGTTCTCTCCGAAGTTCTCTGCGAACTCGGCGAACTTAATCGTGCCCTCGGGGTGCGGCAACTTCAGATCGCATTCAGCGATGATCACCGGCAAATTCTTTCCGAGATTCTTGATGGCTGTGTTGACTTGTGCGTAACATTTGGCAGTAGTTATTACTACTTTTGCCTTTGCATCTTCTAATTGGCGTTCTATCTCTTCTGCAATGAAAAAGAACACAAACATTAGGTTTGAACCTGCAATTATAAATTCAGTAATGCATAAGATTAATTACGTAAGTTTTGAAATAAATACGATTGCGATGTACCTATCAAAACAGCAGGTAAAGAAAATATTTTATGGCAATCTGTACTAGCACCCAGATTCATGTAAAATTATTGTGTGCTATATGATTCAATCAAAGACTTAAGCTATAAATTGCCAAAAAATTGAAAATACAGGTCTTCTACCTAAAAATAAATATATTTTTATATCGATTCCCGATAAATTTCCAATTTATATTTGCAAAATACACTGAGGTAAACAAATGAAATTCATTGCAAAATTAGTGTAAAATATTGTTCCTGGGCGTGATGTTGGAAGGGGGGGAGAGGTGCTATCGATGTCGTCCGAATCCTTCTGACCGTGAACGAACTCAATGAACGGAGTCAATGATTAAAAAATCCAATTTACGTGAATATTGATTATGGTAAAACCAATGAAAGGTTACACCATTGCTTTTAATATCTTTTCCAGAACAACATGTCCAGTCGTGTAGGCATATTGCAATTATCCTTGGAGATCCATACCCGGCAAGCGCTTGTAATCGACTGAAACCCATGTTATCTCTATGATGCCAATTGGCCTCATGTTGTTGTCCATGTTGACCTTTATGCGATTTGTATACCTTAATGATAAAATGAACATCTTTGCCAACTTTTGAATTGGGTAAATAATAAAACATTCTGTTAGTTATAAGTTATATTGAACCAAACATAAATAAATAGAAATTAGAACATGGAAATGATTTTTTGTTAAGGTCACAGATCTGTATTTGAAATGGTCACAGAGGTGCATTTGAACTTTTTTTGCCAATTTATAGCTTAAAATATTTGAATGAAATATTGCGCAAAACTTTTACATTTGTTTTACTTTTACATGCATGGAGGTCCGTTAAAATTATTCATATCTCTTTACTTCTAATTTAGAAGTTGTTAGTTATAACTATTTGAAACATAAGACAAGTAATTGTATATAACATAAACGGTCCGTTTGATAGATTCGCCTATCTTAACAAATGGGTTGCAATCTTTGGAGCACAGACGTCGGGTGGGAATGCTGTCCTTGTTCTACCGGTATTTTAATGGAAGATGCTCCGAGGAACTAGCGTCATTGATCCCTTCGGCACCGGTGCATAGTCGGGAAACACGCCAAACGCGCGCCCAACATTTGCACACGGTTGACATTTGTCACATGAGAACGGGTCGCTTCTACGACTCGTTCTTGTGTTCAACAGCTCGGCTGTGGAATGATCTGCTGGCCTCTGTGTTTCCTCCATCCTATAACATGGGTCTCTTCAAGACCCAAGTTCACTCCTTCCTATCCTCTAAAAGACCCTCCACACAGCATCCCCAAAGATGATATAGGCCTTGAGGGAAATTATTTCCCTCAGGGTCTCCTGTGTGGAGTTACTGTAAAAAAAAAGTAATGGCTGAGAACATTTTATCAGCAATGATAATGATGAGATGGAATATTATTGTACCTGCTAAGTAGATTGGATTAACAGTTGTAACAATACAGCCAGCTTGAACAGCCCCTAGTGTTGCCAGGGGAAATTCCGGGGAGTTTGGCAACATAATGGCAACACAGTCCCCATCTTTTAACTTCAGTTTATTTCTCAAACAAGCTGCAAACGCGATAGACATCTTGTGTGCCTGTGCATAGGAATAGCCCTTTCCTGTGATGCCGCAAACCTGTAAATTTAATTAATACCATAATTAACAACGGAAAACAAAGAACCGTGAATGTCATGTTTAATAAAGATAAATTGGACACCACCAGATCTGACAGATGTAATGGTAGAAATCTGTTTTACTGAAAAACAATAACAAACAGCACAAGCGTGGTTTCAGATTTTTTTCAGTTTGGTTTCTAACAATATCAAAACAAAACCGTTTAAAATAATTGGATATTCAGAGAAATATCATTAACAATAGCATAAAATTGCTATTATTATCAGTTTGATGAATGACTTATATTCATTCTCTGAAAAATACTTCAGTTTTTAGTAATGATTCCGGCAGGTAGGTACTCTAAAAGTAATCAGAATGACATTTTAAAACAGATTATTTTGTGCATTCAATTGATTGTGCACTGAATTTCCGGAAGAATATCTCACATTTTGTTTCTAAGATCTTCTGCAGGACTTTGATCAATGATACTATATTTAATCTAGTAATTTGAACACAATCATGATGCTAAAGTCCATAGTGAGATTCTGAACTTACCAAAAATAAAATTTCCATTTCAAGTATCAACCCACTTTATCAAAAAAGATAAAATGATTCACCCAAGCAACTGGTTATAATTTTTGCAGTATAATGCGGCGATTTGTAAAATGAAAGATAACCCAATGAACAACAATGCTGTTCAATTATTATCAATTAATGATATTGCATCAAATTAAATATTAATGTTACTGCCAAATTAATGTCCAATGTTCGTAATGAAACATGTATACTGGAAATGAAGTATAGTATTCAGGTACATACATATATGATGAAATCAATAAAATGAAAGTTGCCCAACGTCGCGTGTGTAGTAGATACAGATATATCGACGGATCTAATGAACAATGTCGGATGTGTAAATTGGAAACTTTGCATAAGAGCTGTAGTAGTTGCAATAATATTTCCCAATGAAATAAATAGGGGTTTATCAAAAACAACACTATATTTCATTATCTCAAAAATAATAATAATTCGGATGTGAAACTCTAAGCACATATAAACGAAACTTTAAACAGTTCTAATAATTATTTACCATTTGCACATCCGACGTTGTTCGTTGGGATCACCGATATGTACATGGTTTAGAGGCAAACAGAAAGGCAAAAATGATATGGGAATGTGCAGATTACGCTGCAAGGCAAATATATAATTGATGCAACAACTTACTTACCAGGAAGTTAGCAGCAGAGATAGAGCAATGCCAGCACTCAAAAATAGCCCTAAACATCACTTTGCAGGTTGCCAACTCAACCAATACCACAAATGATTTATCTGTAAATTCTATATTTATAATTAGGAAAATGCATAAGGTTTTAAAAGACTAAATCTTGAAACTAAAATTCTACAAAATACATCCCGAAATCTCTGAAATAAATGGAGTTTGAAAACAACTGAAAGCAATATTGAAAATTTTATCTAAAAATCCAGTACATATTTCAAACTATACAACTTATAAGATTATAGCTTGAGGATTATTGTCTTTAGAAAGTTTATACATTTTTCTAGTTACCCATACAGAATTTACAGTACATTTGTAGTATTTCTCGAATTAGCAACCTGCAATGTATGTGTTTTTGGATGCTGAACGTTAACGGGGACTGTCTAAAGAATCTGGCTGACCATTAAAAAGAACGGTTAAAATTGCTGACCTTGATCCAAAACAGGAAACATTGGAAAAATAGCAAGGAGGCTAGCAAATTTAAAGAAGAATAAGGACAAGAAGAAGGGTAGCAATTTTGATTAAATGATTACCCGTGGGACTTTGAACAATAATAAATTTCGAAACTCATTCTAGAAAGAACTCTACAAAATGATTTGCAAATAATATTACAATCAAGGTACCGTGATAAAGTAAGAATCTTCTCAGTCCAAAAGTCCTCGAGATTGTGAACTAATGAATAAACAAAATTTGCGGTTTGAATGTCATCCACTTGATCAAATATTCTGGGCAACTGGCTTTATATTTTAGCATAATGAGCTTACTCATAAAATGAAGACTTGCAAGATAAACAGGGAATATAAATAATAATACTGTCAGAACATTAGACATAATCTCTGTTGCGGTGAGATGAGTTAATCTGAGCTTATCCATTGTCTGGGTATTATTTATACTATATTATAGGCTTAGTACACTCCCATTTTATCTCCCTTTTGGCCTACAACATTCCACGTAATGCTCTATAATGTTGTGTATTGACTAGAGGAATTACCCCACTTGATACTATGTCACCGGTGTAATTATGTACATAGTTTGTGAATTCAGAAAAGACAACACATTTAAAAGCATGCCGAATATTCCAGAATACTCTGTGCATTTAAAACTCTTCAAAAGCTTTTACATACATACCTGCATGTACGCACAGTATCAAAAACATATTGACCGAGAACTACAAGCATCTATCTATATAAATATTAATTATACAGAAGGAGAAATGTTTGCTAAGACATATTATATGTGCAAGAATGTTACAGGTTGAATGAGATGGGTTGATGGCCTAATAAAGAACTGGTGTCTGGATGAATCCGATGAATACTGAAGATATTTGAGGGAGGTTTAAGTTAAAAGTTGGATGCTAGAAGGCTTATGATTAGGTAGAAGAGTAATTTAGAGTAACAATTGAAGAAATGTCACATATCTACTTACAAGTTCATTTTAACAACGGTGTTAAAAAACGGATAGAACATAGAAAAACAATTCAAGGCAGATCTTGGATAAAACAACGAAGAAATTAGATGAATCTACATTAAATAATATTAGCAAAGGTTTTATACATTTCTACAAAGGATGCTATACCCTAGAGCAGGCGACCCTGTCAGACCTTGTTCACATTATTATCAGAATCTTATCTTATGTGATATAATAATACATAATATGTGGTTGTAGGAAACTCACCACAGCTGTTTTGTCAGCCCACTTGTCCAACCCGTGCCACACATATTCTGCGATGGTGCAGTTGGGAATGGTGATGTCTCCATAGTTGGAGCTGACCACGTTGGGTTCCGTCGGGTGATGAAAATGTCTTCTAGGCACGGCACTGCATTTATTCTTATTAACTAAAGTCAGCACTGCGGCACCGTTGTTGCGGCACTGCTGGGACAGCTGCTGGAGGCAGATTGTCCTCCCGAGAGTTTTGACGGAGTGTCGAGCCGGTTGGAACATCCTGACAGGTTAAAAGTCCTCAGGAGATGGTGTCAAGTCAGTTGCTTCAACTGGAATGAGGAAAAAATTCGCTTGTTAATGAATGTGTTGTCCAGTACAATTATATCTTTAGAGTTATCAGTTGTCGTCGAATTATTAGATAACACAGCCAATTACGAGAAAAAATAACTAAGTGTAAGAATGATGCCTTAGAGATAAATACACAAGCCTCTATTCTGTATATCGAATGTTTTAAACTGTCATTTCTTATTATCAAAAAATAACCAGTTCAATGCGGTATTGTGATATAATTAAGCCAGGATTTAACTTATAAATAGTACATATGTAATAGATATATTGTTAAAAACAGACGGTTTAATTAATGATTCTGAAAATAATTATTTAAATTAAAAGCGGATTAACTTTGCAATATATGTATAAAATGACAATTTGCTTATGTTTGCAATAACCTTTCAGATAGAAAAACGATCTACAGAGTTACATATACCATAATGTGATTTATTTCTGTACTTTGAAACTCAGATTAATTTTAAAAAAATGGCAATGGAATAATAATAAGTGGGAAGGTGGGGTTATCTAAGAACAAGATAAGAATAACTGGATACAGTGTAGGTACTTCACTCTACCGTAACAAATATTAACATACACTGTTAAATTATTGTGATTTTCTACTTTATTATTCTATAGAATACCATGCCACAACTACACGATCGCCCAACTTCCCAACTCGAACGTATGAGCGATTGTGCAGAGGGGGAGTTCATACGAATTGGGCCAATGTTAACTCGAGTTCGGCGAGTTGGCCGTTCAGTACTAGTTTGGCGGGCGATCCTGACGGACATGCTAAGCGAAGAATAAAACATGACTGAACTATGTTTATAATGATGAAAAAAGACTCAAATATGCAACTAACCCCCAAATAAATGCCCAAATATGCATTATGCATATTATGCTAATAATAATAATAATTGGATCATTTGTATAGCACCATTTTTCATGAAAAATCACCTCAATAGCGAAATGCGTGTAATCCAATGTATAATCGGGGTTAGTTGTAATATTTTTTGCACCGCAATCTGACTCAGGCTGTGGGTAAAAATAAAATACGGAGCTAAAACAAGCGCAACAGCTATCCGTTATATTTATTTATTATTATTATGAGCACCTAATGAGAAACGTTAGTATGAGTACTACGTATTATGAGTACCTAATGAGAAACGTTAGTATGAGTACTACGTATTATGAGTACCTAATGAGAAACGTTAGTATGAGTACTGCGTATTATGAGTACAGTATTATGAGTACCTAATGAGAAATGTTAGCATGAGTACTACGTATTATCAGTACCTAATGAGAAACGTTAGTATGAGTAATACGTATTATGAGTACCTAATGAGAAATGTTAGTATGAGTACTACGTATTATGAATACGGTATTATGAGTACCTATTGAGAAATGTTAGTATGAGTACTATGTATTACGAGTACCTAATGAGAAACGAATTGTGTCAATGATATTATAAATTTCAGCAGACTTTCTATGAATATCGGTAGATCGATAGACTTTAGCTAAAATGGCATCACTAGTTTGGAGTTCGTAGTTGGAACATTGGCCGATCTTCTAGTTGCCCGATTTATAGTCACTATACAATCGGCCAATGTCCCAACTGCAAACCGAGTTCGGACAAATATCTTGTCATTTGTCACTAATATTGGTAAGTTAGTACATAGGTATATTAAAATGCTTGATAACAATATGATCTTCAATGATCAATAAATTATTTATAGATGGTTTCCGTAATAAATACTTTCCATGTGGATGATGTATGTTCATGTTCTTTTGTGGTGCATATAGTAGGTACTAGGTAGCAGTGGCGTGCATTGCTCTTTGACCAAGGGTAGGCTGTGGTTTTTCATGTGTTGATAATCTACATCATCATGAAAACCCGAACATCCTATATTTATTGTGGCGATATTATTTGTTGGCATTACCATTTAATGAGGTTTCAATTAGTTGTCAAAACCATTTTTTTTATTAATTTTTATAAACTATACAAAAGTACCTATCTACCACATACGTTCTGAAGTCGATAAAAAATAATATTACCAAAGAAAATTATAATGTAAAGCGTAACTCTGATGAACGACTTCCACAAATTAAAAATCTGTAATTTAAAGTTGATTTCTTTTTGATATGAAGTTGTCTTTTATCGTCCTTACCCAGAGTTGTAAACCAGTTAAAATATTCGATATAATGGTAAATACACACCTACTTATTATTACTCACGTTTTTATGCGAATACCAAGAAAAAATAGTTTTTTTTTAACAATCAATAGAAAAAAACACATTATTGACGAAAATTCCCTGAATATTTTGTATGCAAATTCGTCAGATTAAATTAGAGATATTTAGCCTCATCTATTTTTTAATAGCTTAATAATTGTCATCAAAATTATTAATTTCCGATTTTTTCAAACCGAGTAAAAAAAAGTAAAATTGCCACCAAAGTGAGAAGAGTATTATACAAAGTTACAATAGTTCTTTTTCTTTTGCAAAAATTACTTGCCGAAGCTAATAATTTTTACACCTACAAACCTATTGAAAACTCCGTGGGTTTTTGAATGTGGAGTATTTTTGTAGGGATTTTTTTTTACATCAACTCACACAAGAGGCCTTGAGGAAAATAATTTAAGGAAAGGGAGGAGAGGAAGTTCTGGGAAGGAAAAGGTATGAGGGGTGGGTAGGAATCTGGGGGTCGGTGTGACCAAGAGTGACTGGTCGAGAGAGTCTGACAGGGGAGGTGAAGGGATCTCCCTTAACTGGTCTCTCTCAACACGACTCGCCACGCACTTGGTGGGCAGATGCATCCATCGCCAAGACTTGGACAAATCTCACCCCATGAACTCGGGCACCCCTGCTAAGTCACCAAACGTAGCGAACCACTTTAGGGTGACCTATGGCAGAGGTGTTGGTTATCCAATAAATGGTTCCTGGGGTGGCGGTACCCATACCCGTCTTCCAAAGTGATCCTGACGAAGTAAGCTAAAAAAATTAAGCAGGACAGACAAAGGTGCTCAAGTCAGGTTGCAACCACAATTTAGAATCTTGCCATGTAGGAACAATTTCTAAAGGTGGAATAACTGAAAATTTGTACTATAGTATTGTGTATAACACCAACATTTTTTGATAAAATACACCCTTCATAGGAAAATTGTTGTTTTTTCACAATATTTTAAACTGTTTGTAGATTTATTTTTTCGTAGGTAGGCGCAGCTTTTCAGCCTTTATGGAATGTACGCCACTGTTAGGTAGGTACCCTTTCTTTGAGTACTTTACAAAACTTCTGGTTAACAGAGATTCTTCTTTTTATGCATTTACTACTTATTTTATCTCTGATAGTGGTGTGTAATGTATAATAGAGATATCTTTTCTCTTTATTCCACTGTGGCAGGTCTCTAATGGTTTCCGTTGGTTGGAATAGTACATAAATGAATTAGAGGAAGTGTTATCATTATAATGTTCACACAATCCCATCACATAAGTGCGGGATACAAATCGTCACCTTAATTAGTAATTTACCTAAGTCCATTTTTTTACAAGTTATTGTTAAAAATCGCATCAAGTAAACGAAATAAAAGTAAATAAAATATAGATTTTTTGGAATAACTTATTGAAACTTATAAACATCATTGTAATATACTTTTAATCATCAATCAAGATAATATTAACAACTTTCAAAATGGGACTCGAGCCCCGGACCCCATGGTCGAATCTTGTAGTCATGATAAAAAGGTAGCAGCCAAAAATATATGGGAATTAATTGAAGATGATATTAACCCCTCGAGTCTTTTGATAATAATGATAATTTTTCTTAAATGTGCATGGTAAACTTTTAAACGGTAATAAAAAGTGTGTTTTTTCTCTATCTAATGGTTCAAATCATATACTCGTACATTACTATAGTACAAAATGAGATAACATGACTTTTATGAGTCCATTTCGGCTGGGAGAAATATCTCCACAAAAGACTCTACGACTATTTGTTTTCCGGGAGAAATGTCTCCCAAAAAGACTCGAGGGGTTAACAGTTATTAGAAATCGAAGTATGATACCGATAAAAATGACAGGATAGATTGGGGTAGCCGTAGCTTAGAGGATTAGAACGCACGGTCCCTAATTTTGTGCATATTTTTTAGCGACTTCTTTTTTGTTGGGATCTATCTACGTTTGATTTGTTTTAAGGGACTTCGTTTTATAAAAATTCAAATGATTTTTTGACTAAATTTTGGTT
Organism: Halesus radiatus; assembly: GCA_022606495.2. Taxonomy (NCBI): domain Eukaryota; kingdom Metazoa; phylum Arthropoda; class Insecta; order Trichoptera; family Limnephilidae; genus Halesus; species Halesus radiatus. Next base: position 113,910 of record JAHDVE020007822.1, read on the forward strand.
GGAATCTGACATTCTGAACTACAAAAATGAACACCATTCAATGGTTTGACCTCGAACCTCGCAAAATTCTCACCTGCAGCGCTTTTCTTCATGAGCGCTATGATTGATGTTTTTAATGAGTTCTGTTTTATAAAAATAAGTTTTCCAATGTTAGTGAAAACTTACAGAGCAACAGAAGATATTTTGATGTTTCTTATTTAATAGCAATGGTCCAGAGTTCCGGATTTGCTATGTTAAAATATTTAACGTTTTCCGTTCTGTTTTACAAAATATGAAATAATATTTCTCGGCAAACTTTTGTCTGTCAATTTTAAATCAGCTGCCTAAAATTACACCCAAGAATTTTCTTTAATATTTCAATATGATAAAAATCGACAGCATTTATTAGTTTGGCCTCGGCATTTTGCTTGATAAGTCCATTAAAATGTTACCGTTTTAGTAGGTTAGCGACACCACTGACTGCAAAGCTAACTATGTCAAGTTGTATGTACCCTACCCCCTGCGGCCTGCAATCAAATTAAAAATGGATAAATCGACCCTCCGGCTAAAGAGGTTGTGCATCATTGAGTTTGTCGGGTACGTCCTGGGGCCTAAGTCTGTACTTTTGCATTAGCTAATGCGAGTTAAATCGAGCATAGACAACACATTTTTACAGTTTGGTAGACCGCTAACAAGCTAAAGTTTTACGTTAATGGCGTGAAAAAATTGAAACTTTGAAAATTATTTTAACCATGAAAACGAATTTTAGAAAAAAAGAGAATTTTACAGGTATTTAAGTTTGAACGTCATTATTAATAAAAAAAATAAAAATTGGAATGGAGTTGTTTATTGTTGTAAAAAAGATTGAAATGTGTCAAATGACAGATATTTCATTTGCAAACCTGTGCAAAAGATGCCAGATTTTGAGGTTGTAATATTTGTGTAGGCAGTGCAGGCGTAAACGCGATAGTTCTGATATTAAGAAAATTAACATATAAATTAAGTCTATGCAGGATGCCCGATAAGTAGTGGATAACTTCTCAACTGTGGAAGGAGGGACCCTAAGGCCGATCCGAAAAAAAACATCATTATGTAGTAAAAGTCTCATAGTTTCGAGTTAATTGATGCAAAGTTAAATTGATCAAAACGCAACCTTAAAGTACATACTTTTCTAAAAAAAACTATAGCAGTAACGTATTAATAGTAATGTTCACTAAAACAGACTGAAAAATCCTCCATTTGTGACTATGGCACGGTAGAGAGTGAGCAAGGGTGTCAATTTGAGAAATTTCAAAAAGACAATTGAGGCGATGCAATCGGAAGTTATGCAAAATCACTTGTTTTTGGATTTAAAATTTGACGGCCTAGAAATGTTACAGATGATTTAAAAAAATACTTCAAGTAGAACACATTTTGACCTATGGTTTAACCGAGTATTTTTATAAGTCTAGAAAAAAATAAAGTATCAAACTTAAAAGATGTTTAAAATGCAAAATCTCCTACTTACGAAACCTTTTTCGAATATTGTGATATTGTGCATTGTGGCAAATTAAGTTTTTTAGAATATGACGGAAATATTTTAATAGTTATGCCTGAGCTTTACAAAATATAATAAAACACGCATTTTGGTGTTGTTTTTTTGCGTAAATCGAAACATGTGGCCGGTGTGAAGCGGGAATTTCAAACTTTTCGCCACCTGCATAAGGAGGACTTTTACTAAAAGTGATATTCTATTTTCTGAGCGGCCTTGGGGTCCTCCATCCACAGTTGAAAAGTTATACAGTACTTACCGGACACTCTGTATAAATTAAATTTGAAGACAAACACACCAACGACCCATCTCTATGTGTGATTCTTCGCAGAACATACTCGTATACAAAAAGGCTAATTTTATAGCATCATTAATCATTTAAACAAAGTTACGATTGCCTTTGTACGTCATCAAAAACTTTTTTTTAACTAATGCTGTTTTAATAGCCAAAAAAAGATGTACGTAATAATATCTACGTGTTTCGTTTATAATATGTCAAATTATTAGTCATTCTGTTGTATTCGCTAGCTGCTAGTCCAAGGAGGAAACAGGCCCACATTTCAAAAGTTCAAGGCCAAAATTAATGATAATGTTAGTTAGGTACCTAGACCTACTTGAACTACCTACATTATTATGTAATGGCGGACATTAGACGTACGCTTTTTTTATAATTTTTTTTTTATTGTATAATATTAATTATATGCAGTGGGAATAATACCCGCTAAGCCATTGCAAGTAGCTTGTCAGCAGGAGTTTATTTCAACAATATTATATAATACAACAATAAATAACAATCATCATACAAATGTAGAGCAAAATTAGGATATAGAGGCGCATGCATGTTGTGATCAATGTACATAAGTTGGAAAAACAAATTAAAAGAAAAAAAAAATGGAAAAAGCATTACAGTTTTGTTATAGAGATACTAGAGTCCAATTTTATAAAACCGATTTAAATAATATTATAAAAATATCAATATTATAAACAATATCAATATTTAAAAAAATATCAACATTTTAAACATCAACATTATAAAATTATAAAAATACCAACATTATAAAAATATAAATATTATAAGAATACCAACATTGTAAAAAATATCAATATAATAAAAATATCAACATTATAAAAACATGAATATTACAAAAATATAAATATTATAGAAATATCAGACATATCAAAGAATCGGCAAGTATTAAATAAATTGAGAAAAAAATATATACATATATACTGTTTTATTAAAATAAATATATATAAATAAAACAGCAGTACAGGTTGGTTACAATGAGGATAGACTTAATATAATAGTAACATCGTAACCGTAAATACAGCAGATATCGAGGAGCTATACAACCAAGGAGATCGTCATATTTGTTACCATCAATACACAAGGTTAGTTTCCAAAAGCCAACACTTTAACATCAGTGAGAATTTTATCATAGAGCAATTGCTTTTAAATTCGTACGGCAATTTGTTAAATATAAATGGTACAATGTATTCAAGGGTTCGTTGACCATATTTATTTTGAAATATTGGCACTATCATTCCTATATTTTGTGTGAAGCGTGTATTGTGTACATGAACCACCACTGCCTTATACGGACTTTCAGATATATGTTGCAGTAGAATTTTTTGCCACAAAAGACCACGAACAGGTAATACATTAATTGATTTGTACATGATATCAAGGTCTCGCCTTTGCTTAAAAAACTGTTTTACTTACTAGAAATTTTACCATGGCATTTTGAATCAGCTGTAAATGTTTTATGTTGGTCTTACACGAGTGTCCCCAAGAAGTTATACCATACCTTATAGTCGATTCTGCTAGAGACAAATAAAAGAGTTTCATAGTTTTTATAGGCACATATAATTTTACCTTATGGAGTCTTCCTACAGTGGCTCGAAGTCGCTTATAGAGGTTGGAAATTTGTACGTCCCATTTCATGTTACAATCTACCGTAACACCTAGATACACATACTGGTTGACTAATTCGATACTTGTACACGCGCAGGGCTGTTTGGTATTTTTGAGAATGCAATTAAATGAATGGGATATGATTACAGGTTCAAGATCTTACCACACTTCGTTCCAATACGTCCGCCGAAACTTACGTGTAAAGGTAGACCGAATGCCCAGATCTCCCGTCAGTCCGATCCCTAGGTTTTTCTCAGCGATCGGCGTGCTATGCCTTTACACGTAAGCGTTTGAGCGCGCGCCGCGAATTTGTTTTTTTTTATGTTTATGGATTTTCACCGACTGCTTATGGAAAATCAATAGCAAAGAGTAGAAACTTAAAAATCAGTATTAGTTAATTTTTTAATAAAACATTGCAAATAAACTGTCTAAATGTGCACTGTTCATAAGCAGATAATTTATAATTTTCGAAAATATGACGTTATTATTTTAATTGGTAAATGGCCACAGCGACGTCCATCTTATGATATCTATGGTCAAAACTGTAGGAAAACTTTTAAACCGTACGATCTATCACGCTGCATCACGCCATTCTTCGCTCCGATCTCTGAGAAATCCCTTTACACGTACACGTTCCGCGCGGAGATCAGTCGATCAACGGATCGGCCAGGGCGCCGAAGTGTGGTGACTTTTTTTTACCCAAAATAACGCAACGATCTGACGTATTGGCGCGCAGATCGGCGAGCGCTTTGAAGCGGAGATCGAGAAACGCAGAAACGTTGGTGTGGGAGACGCTAATGGGTACCTACTTTGATTAATAGGTATTGAATTATTTTACAGGTTTGCAAATGAACAAGATAACGAGATTAAGCAAGAACAGCTTATCGACGGCCGAAGAAAATAAACAATTTCGATAAATAAACGAATTAAGGGTAAACGAAACTTGATACGCGCTCACAGATGGCGCTAATTTAAATATATTAAAAAAAATATTTTAGTACGTAACGCTTTTAAATATTGAGATGAATGCTTGTTGGCGGGTGTACATACCGAATATCAAATGGAATAAATTGTTATTTTAAGTTAAGCTCAAGACCTTCAAGAAACTTATATTTAAAATACTGTATATAATAATTGGATGATTTGTATAGCGCCATTTTTGTGAAAAATCACATAAAGGGCGCAGTGTACATGTTAGTGGTCCAATAACATATTGGAATTTTTAAATTTTGTATTGGACTGTAATGAGTATATTGTTTTCAATATTTTTAATTTTACTATATAAATAAATGTTTTGTTCTGTTAGTTTGTTTGTTTTTTTTTTTAGTACAGGTATATTTAAATTAATTTTAATTTTTTTTTGTTTTCTATATTAAATAATGAAACGTGTACTACACATATATTGTTATGTTAACAAAATATATTATTTTATATCTATATATAGAAATGGACTACTTGCTACAAGACGACTCAAGCTAGCTTAGAAAGTAGGTAACAATAAAAATGTAAAAAATATGGAATAAATATTAATTATACGTATACGTATACATTAAAGAACAATTTATTCTATATCCTATTCATTCCGTATGTACACCTGCCGAAAAAAACAATTCATTTCCATATTTTAAAGCATTACGTGCTAAACGTGTTGCGTTTATTATGTTTCGTTTACTCAACTGACGTCAGACCCCCACTCTTCAGTATTACAATAATGTGATGTAACCTAAACAATTTTTAAAAATATTTCTGTAAAAGATATGACTTTACATATTTGAAAAAGTTTATATTTATTTCACGCGATCAATACGGAACAGTGTAATTAATGCAAGTAGTAATTACCTATAGTCAAACCTTGATCGCACGGGCATGCAAACAATGCTAGGTAATGTAAAAAGTACGAAACACCGATGTATTGTTTGAATACTTATTATTGTCTGCATAAGCGCATGACTCGACATTTTAGGCTGCTCTCTGACGGTCCGGTGAGGAGTGAACATTTCACTCGTTACTGCAGACACTGCACAGAAAAGTCAAGTTTGCTAAAGTAAGGTAACGGTTTGCAACGCAGTCAATTGTGGGACTTTTCTGCGCAGTGTCTCCAGTAGCGAGTGAAATGTTCATTCCTCACCGGACCGTCAGAGAGGAGCCGTAACAGAATAACTAGGTAAAATTATTGCGGATAGCGAGCGTACTTTAGACATCAGTAAAATGTCATTTTTAATATATTCATCAAAACAATTAGCGTTAATTTATTTTTGAGTGTTTTTGTTATTGTATTTTGGCAACAGAAAATGATAATGGCGATAAACAATATAAGATTCTGATTGTGGAATGGGTGGTAGTGCTGCGGAACACTAAAGCAGTGATGCACAACCTTTTTGTCTGCGGTCCAATTTATCAATTTTTTAACATCCATAGATTAACTTTGCAGTCGGTGATGTCGGTAATCTACTAAAACGGTAACTTTTGAATACATTTGTCATAGAACGCAGAAAGAAAGCGCTCAGGCGAAATTTTCCAGGGTCACAAATAGTTCCTATCGGTTTTTATAATTCTGAAATATTAAAGAACATTAAAATAGAATCCTTATAATTTTAGCTGGTTGATTTCAAAAATAGACAGACAGAAATTTATCGCGACACCTTTCATATTTTGTAAATAAGAATGGAAAATCTTTTAATATTTTTTCATAGCAAAACTCCAGAACTCCGAACGATTGCTATTAAGTAAGAAATATTAAAATCTCTCCTGTCACTTATGTTTTCAGAAACAATATTTGGAAGCTTGCTCTTATAAAACGAAATCCACTAAAACATCAATCACAGCGCTCCTGAAGAGAGCTCCAAAGGCAAAATTTTAGTAGGGTCTAGGTGTGACCTAAATGGTGTATATTTTTAAAAATGTAACAATAACTTTGTTTACATCACTTTTATCTATACTTTTGCCGACCGGGTTTTGCTAGCTATAAATAAAAGTGATGTAAACAAAGTTATTGATTTATTTTTAAAATTATAATGTAACATCACCAAGTTACCGCTTCATATGAAAATATATATTTTTATCGTTCGAAAAGTCAGATTAAAACAAAATGTAGTAAAAAAAATTCATCGGATTCTTATAAAACGAAATCCTTTAAAATGGCCAAACGCAGACACAAAAAGAAGACCCTCCAATTTTTTCTACATTGTTGGGCATCACTGTCCTGAAGCCTGCTGTGAGCCGTGACGAAATCGTGATATCTAATAAAGAAAAACGGTCACACTATAAATAATGAAAAGAGTTCATAAAATTGGAAAAATCATGTATTTTTTAAATATTTGAAAATCTCCAACTATCATCATACTAAACAGAGAATGTTGCTTGTGTCGTGATGGAGGACTTAGCCAGCCGAAGAAATGAACTCACGACGCCTGGGTGAGTACCCGATGCGTTATCGACTCAGCCACTGGGCGGCAAATAAATCGAGCCATCTTTGTTTGGCATACTCTTTTTGCTTTATTTACATTCATACATTGTCTCATACCCTAATACACTTACTTTATTCCGACTATGGACATGACTTGACTCCTTATTTTGATACTCTTGATCGCTCTATGCCTTCTTCGGACATCCCCGAGTTCTTTTTCCATCCATTTGGGTATCTTATTTTCGCCTGAAACTCCATTTTAGATTCATCCGCTCTGTGCCTCAAAACCATTTAAGCGCCCCTTTTTGTCAATTAGAATCATTGTCCTTTAACCAACATCGCCTTTTTTCCCAATCACCCCACTCGTGAATAATGCAAATTTTGCAATTATTCGGTAAATAACCGCAAATTTTTAACGTGATGTTCTGGTATAACACAGGCCATGAGGGTGTATACGAGTACTCGTATATAGGGTCTGTCGCAGAAGTATCGAGAAAAAAAAATTCAGACCATTTATTGCCGATAAACGTACAAACACTTCTTCAAAATATGTCCCTTGGGCGTCAATGCACTTTTTGTAGCGTTTCTTCCAGTCTCGGGAGGCGCCCTGGGAGGCAGAAGACGGAACCCCCTTAATCGAAGCGATTTTCACCCCATCCAACGTCTCCAAATGGCGTCCGTTTAGGCTTCGCTTGATGGGGGGGAGCAAAAAGAAGTCAGGACTGTACGGCGGTTGTGGCAGTGTCACCACGCCTTGCTTAGCGAGGAACTCCTGGACGCCGAGAGCTGAGCGTGAGGGGGCATTGTCGTGATGCAAAATCCAGGTGTTGGCGATCTCCTTTCGAACGCGGCGAATCATTTCGCGCAACCGTTTCTTTGTCATGTTGCACTTCTCCGCTATTAAGCGGACACTGAGACGACGACCAGACTGTAACACTTCCCTCATTTTTGTGACGTTGTCATCAGTTTTTGAAGTTGACGGTCGTTCAATGCGCACATCGTCTTCAATTAATTCCCGGCCGTTTCGGAATTAAGACAGTATAAGAGAGAAAGAGCACTGGGCTAGAACGAAAGGGTACTAACTCAAAGGCTTCCATTTAATTCTACGTGGTATTATTTATTCGTTTTTGAAAATATCAATAAATTTCTGTCTCCGATTTCAATAACAGTATAATGTTTTTTCTCTTGACATGGTTTTTTTTTATCATTTTGGTGAAAAGCTATTTCCACTTTGCAGAGTTTCAGATTGCTTGAATAAACATGGCCGAATTATTAAGCGTTTAACACATCCGAGATAATAACATTTACTGAAACATGTGTATGAAATTGGGTACTTGCATAATATCTCTGCTCTCTACGTGACCATTTTACATGCCGAAAAAAAGAAAAACAAATGTAAAATATTAAATAAAAATTTCGTCAATGAAAATGAAGTGTCAAGTAATGAAGAAAACTAACTGGTATGCTTTGTTAGAGTTACGGCCATTCTTCCCAACCCGACTGAGCAACTAACGGCTGAGCCGAAATTTTGCACTGCTCAAATGCACAAATACGCCCATCGCGACGATATTCTCGATTGAATTTACTATCAATTTAGGATATAGATTTTTTAATTAAATTCCCCTCAATAGAGGGACTAGTTATATAAAGTGTCAACAGGGTGAAGAAACATCACCGAAATGTCAAATGTCATTATTAGTTTACGGTCTATTCTACGCGATTCAAATATTCAATGACAAAGATTTATTTCGCTTTTCGAATTTTAAAACATGTTTTTATATGTTTTTAATAAAACTGAAGAGAATCTAACTTATTTTACTTATCATAAGCTACTTTTTGTCTTGTTTTTCATGGACGAGAAACGTCAAATGTCAAATGTACAAAACGAATAATGCGCTTTGGCGGCATCAAAAGTCAAGCAAACACTTATTTTATTTTAATATTTTTAACACACGTTTTTGAAGTATAAAATGTTGGTTCATGTATTAGTTTTTAAAACAAATTATACGTATTCATAATAAATACAATATTAACTCTCTGTGCTAATTTCAAATTGAAAGGTTTTACTTTGATGTCACTTTAATGTCTTCAAAGTGGCCGGGCACCTCAAACAAAGGGGTTAAACAAAGAATTTTTTAATAACATTATAATTTTAATTTTCAATTTTTTTAACAATTTACTATCACCTAACTTTAGAAACACACTACATTACAATAAAGACGTCCACACACACCATACAAGTCAGCGAAGATATTAGACTGAAAAAAAGGAAACAAATTTAAAAAAAAATTGTTTACTGTATAAATGCATTAAAATGTATAGCTTATTGCCATATAGAGTAAGATGTAAAAATGATGTATGCAATAAGTATTCGAAATAAGCAATACGAAGTCAAAAGACGAAAATTTTACCATTGATTTTCCTACCAGACTTACATTTAGGGTTTCGTTTATTTTTGTTTTTGTTTTATTATTTCCTCTAGTTTTCTCATAAATTAAAATTAATGAACGGCTTTTGTAAATGTATTTTTCTCTATTTGGGTTTCTATGAATACTGATGGTATTTATTTCTTTCGGATACTACTATATGATATAATACGATAACAACAATCTTTTCTTTTTCGAGTTTGCCTACTTTATTGTTTACATCCATACCATATATACTTTTATATATATATTTATTTTTGTTGTTGTAAATAGCCACCTTGGTATCGCTGTTATTTTTTTTTTATGTTTAACTTGTATACTTTTCTACAAAATTTTGTGTATGTGTTATTACTGTATATCCTAGTTTTTTTTGTTTTGTATTGTTATGTTACTCTAAGTTTTGTATCCTTTTTGTATCATTTGTGTAATGTAAAATTAGCCTTTGTCCCAAAGTGAGTTTTATTACTCATGGGATTGCTATGTAACAAGACATTAAATAATAAAGAAAAAAACATATTAGACCACATGAAGTGGAACTATTTTAAGCTTAATAAATAAAAATAAATAAAAATGAATAATAATATTAACCCCGTCTCGGGTTATCAAAAATAATTCTTATCAAAAGAAACTTAAATGATAACAGTTCAATCATTTTGGTGTTTTACAGTCCAAAGGTATTTTTTCATACTTAGACAGTGGGCGTTTTTAATCCCATAAATAGGTTCATTGAGGTGTGGTGTATCATCTTGATTAAATCAATAAATAATGATAATGCATTGACTGGGCCAGATAAACAAAAGATTAGGTTGTTGTGAAGTTGAATAACATTAAAAGAGCCAATAAATTAAGATCTTAATATTTGTATATGTGCATTGTATTGCAAAGCAGCGTACGTATTACGTGTCAAGATTTAAAGACGCCCTTGTTTGCGTTGAATTTGATATATTGCGTTCTTTTCTGGTTGACTATCTATGGATTATGTTTAAATTTAAATAATTAAGAAAACATCTACCGGAATTTTTCGGTTTCTGCTTAAATGGTAACACCAAGATGGCTGAAAGGAAAAATTATGAAACTTTAAAAAACACCATGGTTCTAGTGAATATTTTTTTAAAGAGATAGACAAGCACTCCTGAGTTACGAATAACCTGACAGTATATTAAAATCTCCCGCTGTCATCACAGTAAGCGGAAGATGTTGTTTGTGTCGTAATGGAGGACTTAGCTAGTCGAGGAATTGAACTCACAACGCCTGGGTGGGACTCAGACGCGATGCCAACTCAGTCACTGACCAGTCAACGATGTTCATTAATTTCTACATAATTTTGACATTTTAAGGTAATGTATAAATGTAAAAAATACATATATATTATTAAAAAAAAATCATAGTCCTCTTCATTAGGAGATCCTGTGCTGAGGCGAACTAGATTTTGAATAAGGGGGCTTCAGCGACTTCTATATTTCAACTTTAAGGTTTTAAAAAATTTAATTACGAAAACAATAACATTAGCCACTCATTTCACTAGGACATTCCTGTGTTGAGATGAGCGGCTTTACAATTTAATAATAATCAGTAAATAGTAATAAGTAAATAATAATACATTAATAAAAAATAGTAAATAAATAATAGTAAATAAATAATGAATATTAAATAATAATAATTAAATAATACTCAATAAATAGTAATAAGCATATAATAACACACATTAAATATTAATAAGTAAATAGTAATAAGTACGTAATAATAAAAATAGATAAATAAAAATAATAATTTGTTTTGGTCGAGTTGCTACGAGGTAGATTTCCCCTACAAGCTTTAGCTAGGAAACAAGCTTAAAAACCAACTGAAATGCCGGTTCTAACAAAGTCGAGTTGCTACGAGGTAGTTTTCCCCTACGAGCTTTAGCTAGGAAACAAGCTTAAAAACCAACTGAAATGCCGGTTCTAACAAAGTCGAGTTGCTACGAGGTAGATTTCCTCTACAAGCTTCAGCTAGGAAACAAGCTTAAAAACCAACTGAAATGCCGGTTCTAACAAAGTCGAGTTGCTACGAGGTAGATTTCCTCTACAAGCTTCAGCTAGGAAACAAGCTTAAAAACCAACTGAAATGCCGGTTCTAACAAAGTCGAGTTGCTACGAGGTAGATTTCCTCTACAAGCTTCAGCTAGGAAACAAGCTTAAAAACCAACTGAAATGCCGGTTCTAACAAAGTCGAGTTGCTACGAGGTAGATTTCCCCTACGAGCTTTAGCTAGGAAACAAGCTTAAAAACCAACTGAAATGCCGGTTCTAACAAAGTCGAGTTGCTACGAGGTAGATTTCCTCTACAAGCTTCAGCTAGGAAACAAGCTTAAAAACCAACTGAAATGCCGGTTCTAACAAAGTCGAGTTGCTAGGGTAGATTTCCTCTACAAGCTTCATCTAGGTTAGAAATTTCTAACAAAGTCTTGCTACGAAGAAGATTTCCTCTACAAGCTTCATCTAGGAAACAAGCTTAAAAACCAACTGAAATGCCGGTTCTAACAAAGTCGAGTTGCTACGAGGTAGATTTCCTCTACAAGCTTCAGCTAGGAAACAAGCTTAAAAACCAACTGAAATGCCGGTTCTAACAAAGTCGAGTTGCTACGAGGTAGATTTCCCCTACAAGCTTTAGCTAGGAAACAAGCTTAAAAACCAACTGAAATGCCGGTTCTAACAAAGTCGAGTTGCTACGAGGTAGTTTTCCCCTACAAGCTTTAGCTAGGAAACAAGCTTAAAAACCAACTGAAATGCCGGATCTAACAAAGTCGAGTTGCTACGAGGTAGTTTTCCCCTACGAGCTTTAGCTAGGAAACAAGCTTAAAAACCAACTGAAATGCCGGATCTAACAAAGTCGAGTTGCTACGAGGTAGATTTCCCCTACAAGCTTTAGCTAGGAAACAAGCTTAAAAACCAACTGAAATGCCGGTTCTAACAAAGTCGAGTTGCTACGAGGTAGATTTCCTTTACAAGCTTCAGCTAGGAAACAAGCTTAAAAACCAACTGAAATGCCGGTTCAAACAAAGTTTAATATTATTATTTGCATCTGAACTTTGGAATCATATGGCTATTAAAAATATAACAATCATTGAAGATAATATTGACAACTCTTAGAATGAAACATTAAACTGAGAAGGCAGAAAAGAAAAAGATAACGGTAGCAGCTGGATTTCGAACCCAGGACCTCATGGTTTATCCGGGACTCGCTCTAATCCACAGAGCTACGGGTACCCCAATCAGTCCCGTAATTTTTATCGGTCATCACTTTATGTTTATCACTTTTTCTTTTTGGTTTTATGTTTCATTCTAAGAGTTGTTAATATTATCTTCAATGATTAGAAATATATTACAATGATGTATATAAGTTATTCCAAAAAAAATAATATTACCTAGACTTTTAGAAAAAGTCAACAGATGTCTCACATAAATAAAATCGAATAGGTTTATCTGAGACACTATCTAATTATAAAATCGGGTTTGCATCCTGTAGTAAAAATTAAAAATATAACACCTCTATCCAAAGGCTAAAATTTTGATCGCCTAAAAATTTTAATGCATGCCTTAGTCGATATACTCGTGAGTACATATCCCCTTATTTCCTGGAAATGAATTTGTGAAATTATTCTGTCTCCGAGTAGATATCAACCGCCTTTTAATGAAATATGTTTTCTTGTTGAACAGTATGGAGCTGTGGTGAGCGAATATAGCAGCACCAGGACGCTGCTACTGGCGACCCGTCATTCAATGACAGAGAGCCAAATTATAATTCTATATAAACACCGCGACGATCCGAGCTAGTGGAAGGATAATCATTCCTTCCTTGTTGCCGGCAAATAAACATCTTAAATAGTGCTTTGCGTTCGCTTTCACGTTAACGTTCATCGTAATACAACCTAAACTGACATTTAACTAAATTATTATTATCCTAAAGAATAAACAATAATTAATAATTAATAATAATATATATTTTTTAAATATTTCAATGGAAATTTCCAAATTGCGCTGATAGAGTTATGTTGACCTATAAATTCCAGACAGAAAAGCAGTGCGAACATTAGGACGCGTTTGAGAGTTTTGCCGCCGCAGATTAACAGATTGTCTTCTTAAGATAAGATATAACTATTTTGACGTCTGAAATGTGGGTTTTTTTAATCAGTAAATGTGTTTACTGTTTTTAATTTTTTTACTCACACACCCACAAAATATTTAAATGAGTAAGTATATCTGGTGGGTGTTTGGGTAGGTGAAAACATTACAGTCCCAAAACTTTTCTAGAAACCATTCATAAACAAAGTTAAAATAAGTGACAATAACAAAAAAAAAACACATTAATAAACAATGTTATAAGATTGGAGTCAACTGTGGTGATAGCTATTTAATCAAATGCCACCCTGAAGAAATACATAAGGAAAGGGAATTCTGAGATATACTATCTACACAATTGCATTAATGTTAATATTAAATACACAATTTATTCAATTGGATTTGGCGGAAGGTCGAAGACTTTCTACGGCAATAAAAAAGTGTGGTAACCTTTGTACAATATTCCCGTTGGGAACTGGCTTTCCACAAATTTTCTAGACTTTGTAAATTAATACTGGGCAGTGGGGGCAGCTGTCCGGGCTTCTGGGTATCAAGAGATGGTGATAGAGATGAAGATGATCAAACAAACCAAAAATTAAATCTACCCCTTTTCAGTCGCTAAACACAAACAACCAGGAGCTAAAATCGAGCTGGAAAAATAGACATGGTAACTCTCTCCATTGAGACAGACATTGTAAAAACCATCATAAAACCGTTTGTTTTTGACAACTGGAAAGGTTAGTCACGTTTTTGTGTGTTCTTAGATTTTTTACTTTAGGTTCGTTTTCTGAGGCATCATCAGTCCGATTGAAGAGAAATTTTAGATTTGCTTTATTTTTTATGTCCTCATCAGCTTTTCTTCTTAAAAAAAATTGATTCTTTTCAGAAAAGAATTGTTAATCCTATGGAGGAATTTCCTAGTTTTGGTCGGAACTTGATAGCCGTTTTCTGGGGCATCATCAGTCCGATTAAAGTGAAATTCTAGATTTGCATTGTTTTCTATGTCCTTATCAGCATTTCTTCAAAGAATCCAAAAAATTAAAATTATTTTTTTTTAGTAAAAATTCGAAGAAAAACAAAACGTGACTAACCTTTCCAGTTGTCAAAAATAAACCACTGATCCAAAATGGCTGATAATGCTAACATATGATAAACATATGTGTACCAACATAACAAAAAAAAACGATAATCGAATGAACACAGACCCCGAGAAAATTCAAAATTCACTTTTTCTTTTGAACACACCTCGTATATAGAATTAGATTACCGCATATGAGAAAAACAGAGTTACAGAACTGAAAATGTATGATTAGATGCCCGAAAGTCTGAAGAATGAATGTATTCAAAAATAACCGTTATGCTTACTGTAAAAATACATTATTATAATCATTGAAATGTAACCATGTACATATTAGTTTATGTACATAAAATGTAATATAAACTAACGTAATATAAATAAAAATATAAAAAATGCTATAAGGATAATTTCCGGATGGCTAATCAATCGTGTTTCCGTATTACGAGCTATGAATGGCAGTGCGGATGGTGCAAAGGAAAACAGATATTATATACAGCAATCACCAATCGTCAAGCAGCCGAATTTGGTGGACTTTGCTCCGGGATTTTCGGTGGAATGGTTGGTTTGTGACGTAATTGGTGAAAAAATGGTGATGATGTTTTAATTATTTTTTAAGTATTCAACGTTCAAATCAATCGTTATGGTTTTCAAACGTAAAAATGAACTCGTACGATCTCTGACAGGCAAGCATGTTTTAAAAAAAAATATATTTATTTAATGTATATCAAATTTAAAACGTTATTATTTAGTTTTGCAAGAACATATTTCAGCTTTGGCGTACAAGGCCATTTGCATAACTTAATAATAACGCTATTAAATTTGAAAGACATTAAAAAATGGAGTTCTACGAATTAAATACAAATACAATTAATACGTATGTTTTTCTGTATCTATTTGCACATACTTAGATAGAGAATTTGAAGTAATATTTGTACAGCGCCCTTGAGATGATTTTTCACAAAAGCGATGATAAACAAATTATCCAATTATTATTATTATATGTCAGTGTGGCGAAACAACACATCAACTACTATGTAACAAAACAGATTCAATTATAAGTGTCCAAAATATTATAATTTTTGAAAATATTTTTTTTTTAAATGGGGCTATAAAAGATATCCCATATTGAAACACAGCGGACCTCAAAAGTTGTGTTGCTTTATTACCCTTGATACTGAAGTCGTAATGACAATAAATTATATTTAATAATGTTGACGAGTTAATAATTATGGTCCAACAACAAAGTATTTTGTCAATTGGTCACCAGAAGTAATTACCAGGCAGCAATATAATAACACTAATAATAATTACAAATTGCTATATTTGTAATACATTATTGAAGCTACTGTATTTGTTTACATACAAAAACATGATTCATCTCTAACAATGGAAATAGGTTTGTTATTATTAACTCCAGCGACAATAATTATCTTTAAATAAACAACACGACATTGAAAGTAATAATTGAGTTAGAACAATAAATGATGGCTCTTATGGCCATTCTTCCCAACTCTTTGAATGATCAATCTGGGTTACCGATCAACCAGGTGTTTTGTTAAGTATTCGCTGTTTGCCTGCTCCGAAGTATTTTTCATCCTAAGTTGTCTATGGAGGTGCCCGCCCACTATAAAATAGTATCCGCCCACTTTTAAGACAATAAAGTGACATAAAAGTAAAAACTTTCAATGTAAAATTAACATTTTTTAAATTAATACATAAACTAACATTCAGAAATGTGTGGGTTAAAAAAATATGTTGAAAATAAAGTTATCTTGACTTTTGATAATGCCCCAAAGCACATCGTTAGTTTTTGTAACTACATATGACCGATAACTTTCTATTATTCTTTAGTTATTATATTTGCCCTGACAAAGCTTGAGCTAAGCGAAACCGGTTGGCGAAAAAAAAAAATATTCGTGGTTTCTAACAAAGTGTTTGTTTTATTTAATAAATATATTATGTGATACAAGTGGATCTAAGAAGAAGGCGGAACCTTACTGGCATGATCAAGTAATACTCGTGTCGGGTCATGTCACAACTAAAAATAACAGAAGCCCGTGTATGAATGTACAAGTATATGAAGCGAGTAGTGTGAGCCAAAACAGAGTTGTGTTTCGTTTCAACCTGTTTGTCTACGTCCACTACTTCTGTTTCCTTTTTCTTCTACTTATTGCCGCAGCCTAATGATTAGCCGTGTTTAGAACCATTAAAATATGTTTTGAAACAATAGTTGGGGGATTCTAACGATGACAATGAGCAATGTGATTAAAATTAACATCGGTATTGCTGTATTCAAGACGAATTAATCGAAGGAAATTTCACACGAAATACAATACATTTACTTCATCTCATTGGATGCGTGTTAAACGCGATATTTGTATTTATATAAAAGATGCAAGATTGACTAACATTGTTTACATTATCATGTTTTGTCCATGTCATTTTTGCCGCTCTGTTGTCACTTGTTAACGTGAAGTCAAGTCGCTGAGTTCATTAAACAGTCGTCATAATATTATTAAAGATGTGTTTAATTTATTACATATTAAATATAATAAAAAAAAATTGTTATCTTTAGAAAGAAAGTCTCAATTCGTGTACGGAAATCTTTATAAAATTCTTCAAAACACCCGAAATTTACAATAACAATATACCGGTTTCAAATTCCACGAAAGTCACAATTTCGAATGCAAGAGGTCATGGTTACGAGTTTAGATAAGATTTAAGGTTCAATTGAGGTTATGTAAGATGATAAGGTACCCGGGAAAAACATTAGAGGTGCCAATTTTGCTATATGAAAACAAGTAATACGTTTTTTTTTGTCAAAATCAAGTTATTTATACTGGCAATATTGTAATTTCGAGTTGTGTTTTACGACGGAATAGGAACATTTTAAACCCACTAACTATTTAATTACCTAAAGCTAACATTTATGACAAGGAATAAGATACCAAGTATCATGGCGACTCTTTCTTCGCGTAAAATTTCGTCCTGGCAACTGTGGAGAAAAAAATATGAATGAATTAAAAATACACTTTATTTTCACCACTTCCTAAATATACATAGATATCTACATGTTTCGAAAGCGATGCTTTCTTCATCAGGAATATATGAATACTTTCTGATGAAGAAAACATCGCTTTCGAAATATGTAAGATATCTACTCGTACGTATATTTGTAAAGTGGTAAAAACAAAAAAGTATTTTTAATTAATTTATTAATAATGACGAGACAAAGTGAATACTAATTGTTTGAAGAAGTTATAATAATGAATTAATCTTTATAAAACATACTTTCAGGGCAAGTTCGACCGACGTCTGTCTCACTGGGAGAAAATCTTGTGTCGATACAGACGCATGAAGTACAAAAGTTAAATAATTAAATAAACAAAAAATAATAACGGGATATAAAAGGAGAAATTTTAAGATATTATATAGACATATACACAAGTTATATTTTGGTAGTTTTATAATCCAGGTGAGAGTAAATGTAAAAAAAAAATTGAATTGCATTTGCCTAGACACAAAAATAGATTCAAAATTGAGTAGGCACATAGAATGTGTATTAAAGTAGTTAGCAATAATTGGACGACCTATTTTGATAATCCAAAGTTTTATTTCATGTTTAAATTTAGTCAGTGTATCTATTTGTCTAGTTGTAGTTGCTAGTGTATTGAATAATTTGCATGCTATTTAATTAAAGTGTCTATTTTGATAATCCAAAGTTTTATTTCATGTTTAAATTTAGTCAGTGTATCTATTTGTCTAGTTGTAGTTGCTAGTGTATTGAATAATTTGCATGCTATTTAATTAAAGTGTCTATTTTGATAATCCAAAGTTTTATTTCATGTTTAAATTTAGTCAGTGTATCTATTTGTCTAGTTGTAGTTGCTAGTGTATTGAATAATTTGCATGCTATTTAATTAAAGTGTCTATTTTGATAATCCAAAGTTTTATTTCATGTTTAAATTTAGTCAGTGTATCTATTTGTCTAGTTGTAGTTGCTAGTGTATTGAATAATTTGCATGCTATTTAATTAAAGTGTCTATTTTGATAATCCAAAGTTTTATTTCATGTTTAAATTTAGTCAGTGTATCTATTTGTCTAGTTGTAGTTGCTAGTGTATTGAATAATTTGCATGCTATTTAATTAAAGTGTCTTTCGAATAGGATATTATGCAAATCGACACATATCAATTAATTTTCTCGTCTATGAGTATAAAGGTAAGCTTGTAATAGATTTTTGATTGGATGACATTCGCAAAAAAAATCATAATAAAATTACCTGTACTTTTCTTAATAAAAACGAGTCTTATAAAGCGATATTCAGTTAAAAGGTCACCTGAAATGAAAACGTGAAACAAACATTGAATCGAATTACTTCGCAAGGTTCAAAGGTCCGAGTTGTGTATCGATCCGATCAAATAATGATTATTGATGGAGTTAATGGTATGCGAGCTCTGCGGAGTTATTTGCTAATGGGCCTCTGCCATTGGTGTCTTGAGGGGGCTTGGCCGGACGACCCGACACACGGTAAACAGCGCTGAATAGAGTGAACACTGAATACAGAACACTGACATTACATATTACTATGGGTGTCAGTATTGGAATAAACAGGGGTCGGTCACCAGTGTATCTTATATCAATTCGTAAAAGTCATTGAAACTCGGAAAACACGTTTCGATTTATGCTAAAAACAAAACAATCGCATAAAATATGTTTTATTATATTTTGTGAATTGATGTTTACGGTTACAAGACTGTGTCCAGGTTAAAAATCAGTTTATTTGGATGTTTTTATTAGATTTTTTTTTTCATATGGACCTCTTTTATCGTTATATTTATAATGAAAAAAAAAACCTAATCGGGCGTAATAAAGGTTTGCTGTATTGTAAACACGCTTTATAATAGTGCATGCTTTACAACGTCATAATAATTATAAACCTCTTACGAACCCATTGCGCTGTAACTAGCTACTTACTTCTTTTATAGTCGTAATATTATGTGCTAAACACTTGTTACGCTTTTTTGTACAACCTGCTGTTAAAATGTAATCACAGGTAAAACTGTTATTCATTTCGCTGTAACTACATACTTATATTGTACCTACTTACTTCTTTTATACTCTAATTATTATTGTATGTACTATATTATTGTACTACTTTGTATAACTAACTATGAGACAAATGTATCAACACGTAAAAAGCGTCAATAAATATTTTTAAAAAATCGGTTAGAGTCTAAAAAACTTATGTTGCCACATTATACAATGCAAATCATTTTTACGAGGTGATACTTAATTTTTTTCTAAACTTATAAATTACATAAAATGCCCGTTTGAATTAAGATGGGTTCTACTTGTAGTATTTGAAACACTCTAATATTTTCAGGCGATCAAAATGTCCTAACCAAAAAATTGATTATGCATTATTTAACAATGCAGCATATTCAATACTAAACATAGAACATTGACATACTACATAGCTTGAGTGTCAGTGTCACCTTTAAGCGTCATGGTGCTACTACACGATCGCCCAACCTTCCAACTCCGAACGTTTGGGCGATCGTGTAGAGGGGTAGTTCGCGCGCTGGGCCAACATTGGCTCGAGTTCGACCATTTGGCTCGTGATCTAGAACTAGTTGGTCTAATATTCAAACTAGTTCACCCAACTCACACGAACCGGCCCTCTGTACATCATCCAATCAGAATGCGCCCGGCAAGCAATCGAGGTAGACATGCCATATATGAATAATAAAATAACTGAAATATGTTCATAGATAGCATCCACTATCTTCGTTTCTGTCAAATTTTTTATTTATTTATTTTGCTTAGTCCATATATTTCTACATAAAAAAAATTGTACGTACTGATAAGGTACAGCTATCACTCGATGTGTTTCATGAAAATGAAAGTTTGGAGTTCGAACGTTGGACGATTGTATGGTAGAAGCATCAGTATTTTATTTATTTATTACATATATATAAACATGTTTTATTGGTGCTGACGTATTGCCCACCGCACTAGGCATATAACGCCTGTGTTGAGATGGAAGTTTACAGGAGTGGTTGTTCAGCTAGGTTATTGTATCATTAGACGAGAGATAGATTAATAGATTACAATTTAGCAACAAATTTAAAAGTAAAAAGGAATTTAGAAGCCGACTGGCTTATTGGAGGTGATCAATGATCTTACTTCTAAAGTAACCTTTGATTTGCGTATTTCTAATGCCACTACATCGGGAATTGAATTGCTTAATAGCATTGTATTTAAAACTTCTTTGTCCATAGGAGGTTGTACAAACGGGGATATTAAAAGATTTTACATGTGATTATCCTAAGGCTCTAGTGCTTGTTCTTTTTTCAAATACATGGATATTTAAAAAAAAAAAATATTTACAACTTGTGAACTATATAGCATTAATTCACATTTATCTGCAGACCATAATTATAAATTTTATTTATTAGATACGGAGAATATTTTTTTATCGATTTTAACAACGTACGAGTATAAAAGGTTTCCTACCGCTGAATAAAGTGGTGTACGTTTATTTTGGGCGATGATAATAAAATTATGCAAATAGGAACAGAAGGCGGCACGACAAATAAAAAATAGCACAGTTTGTTGTAATAATAAGATAAGATAGAGATGAGTTTATTTAACGGCGTTAAATACGATTATTTCAGAAAAGATGGAAAATGATCAATAAGAAACTGTCTGGGAATTTGGCTAAGGTTTAAACGAGGCCATTTTAGAGTCAAGCATACATATAGCTATCACTATACTAAAGAAAGGTAACAAATCAATTTTATAGCTCTATTTATTATATTAAAATTCAATAGCTAACGCATTATTTTAATTAATTCAATTTACAGAGGCAGTGGCGTGCACATTTTTTAATCAGAGTATGAAAAACAGCGAATTAATTGATACTACAGACTTGGTAAGTTTTCGCAAAGAATATGCTAAATATACTATGGTACTAAACTCTACAACAAAATCCCTCTCTCCTTTAAAAATCACAACAGCAGTAACAAATTCAAAAATCAAATAAAACGCTCTATACGTTACATAAGGAGATCTGAAATAGAAAATATTTTAACACCAAATACAGACTAATACCAAAACCACTTAACTGCACTTAAAACACTTCACCTTACAATATATTATTTTTTTCAGCAATCACATAAATTAAATATAATTTAATTTAATATTTTGTAAATGAAATCCTCGGCACGGGAACTCCCAGTGAAGATATCATTTTTTGTTATTTTTTTATAAAAAAAGAAGACTAAAACATTATTGTTATTATTGCTAAGCTGCTGACTTTAGCTGATTTTGGTTGGAATTACCTAAGCCATATCAAATATCCAAATAACCGTTACATTTATGCATATAACAAGTTGTAGATACGTAATATTGTATCGTTAATAAAGTTGTACTAATTAATAGAAGTATCGACCAACGGATGGCGCTGATTGTTGCGCTTGCTGGCTACATATTATTTGTACCGAAAGGCACGGCCTATCAGACACTAAAACAAAAGTGTCATGAATGAGCATCACTCACACATGTAAAGATTTTGTCTCGAATGAAGGCAACATTAGAATATGGCGTGTGCGTCATTTTGCATACTTAGTTCCTGCCCTTGACACGTATAGTAATGCGTTTTTTAGTTAATACATCGCGTGTGTTTTTGAAAGTGTAGATTGATTTCTTGCAACAATTTAGTACATTTTGACACTATTTATATTTATATCAGAGTTAGGTAGGGTAGGCAGTGCCTATGTGGCTGTGTGGACGGCACGTCCCTGTACAGAGGTGACCGGTTCAGGGATGTTTACAAGACATTAGCTTGTGTAATTAATTAAATTACGACACTAATTACAACTATTCTTGGCAAACACATTGATTCGTTTTCAAGTCGGTTATGCTTGTTATAAAATGTTACTTTTTGGTTTTATGTCTATCAAACCCCGATCATGAGTTAAATTATAAATCAGCTGATCGGATATCCTATATCAATAATCACGCAGTCGACACAATAATATGGTACAAACATATCAAAAACTAACCTAGTTTATTATTATGGATTTTCACATTTTAACATATTGATACATTTTTTTTTAAAACCTTTATAACTTTTTTCCAATTATTTATTTTCTACCGAACCGGTTTCACCCTATCACGGGTATCGTAAGACTGGCACAATTAAAACATGTTACAAATAATTTGACAGTATTTGAACTTCTGACAGTACTTCTACTATCATCATTATAAGCGCAAACTGTTGCTTGTGCAATGATAGAGGACTTATCAAGCAGAGGAATTGAATCCACGATGTCTGAGTGGGACTCCGACGCATTTGTCCACTTAGCTATTATTCTAACCGTTATTTAATATATTCTTTGAGTGCGTGCATATTCTAACTTAAGCATATTTACAATTGCCAGACGTGAGAATAAATTGAAATTTAAAACGTAAAACACAAACAATAATTTTTCTTATTTTGTTGCACTTAAAGCCTTTACAGTATCTTTCACTTTTATTCAGAATCAAGTGATTAATATTAATGATATAACAGTATCATTTATTAATCGACGCGATAGCTATCTCATAATCACGATGATGTTTAAATATCTCACGGAGAGAAACCAGGTAATTATATTTCTACACAGACTTTAGTTTAGAACAAGGGGGGGGGGGGGGGAGAGATTTCACAAGTGAAGGAACGAATACATGTAATAAATTCAATTTACTTTTAATAATTTATTGAAGTTTATAAACCTCATTGTAATATTTAATCATTGAATAAGATAATACTAACACATCCTAAATGAAACACGAAACCGAAAATAATCACAGAAAATAAAAAGGTAACAGTCGCATCTAGGACTCGAACCCAGGACCTATGTCTTACCGGGACAACCGCTCTACCGACTGAGCTAATGATACCAGTTCACTTTACGCCATCATCATCAAAATCATACATCAAATTCACGACTCAATATTTTCCTCGATTTTAAATCCCATATTATTGGCTGCTATCTTTGTTACATGCTCTAGTTACATACCATTGCCAAAACCAATACAAATCGCAAGTACGTTCAACAATTGAATTTGGAAGTCACCTCTGGGCTGGAGCTCAAAAATACTTGATAAACCTGCTTTGATTCTGTGCAAAGGAGGGCGGTACGTCTGATTGACAATCCGTTGTTAACAGACCGACTGCCATCTCTGATGCACAGACGCAATGTAGGTAGTATGGTCAGTCTGTTCTACAGATATTACAATGGAGTCTGCTCGTAGGAGCTAGCAGTATTGATCCCCTCCGCGCCGGTGCGCGTGCGTGAAACTCGATGGACACGAGCGGAACATTCGTTCACATGTCGGCTTCATGAAAACGGGTCGTTTAGCCGACTCGTTTTTGTGTAAATCCGCTCATGTGTGTAACGAGCTACCGGCATCTGTCTTTCTTCCAACATTTCATCCTGCTCTCTTCAAGGCCCGCATTAACAAATCTCTTCCTACAGCCCCTCCTTAACCAGCCTCACAACGTTGCCAAACAAGGTAGCGATATAATACCCCTCTATGCGCTCTGTACTTTCAGGGCCGCTCTTGTGAGGTGTCACATAAAAAATAAAATATATATAACAAAATTATATATGATATAATTAGAGTTCTCCAAATAGTTAAAAAAGGTTACAAGTAGTTACATGATATAGTTATAACATAATAGTTTATTCGTGGTTAAACTTGTTGTAGGTAGGTCACGTGGAAAATATCCACATTTCCTGCGAGGCAGTTAAAAAGTTAGTAAGTCTTCCCAGAGGCATCACCTTTGGTGAGTTAGTTCTGCACCTGGAAAGAAACAGAAGTCTGTGTTGGCGGCCTCGCGTGAAATTACCAAGGACGTAAAATCCTATTTCACCCATGTCAGGTAATAATAATACACCGTTAAAGAGTTTATGAGCCACAAGCAGTAATGTTATATCTCTCCAAGAACTAAGGCTGCAGATACCCACCATTCCTGAGAGAAATAGCCATGGGTAAAAACCGAACTCTCTCATGTGGAGGAATCGTAAGAATTTCCAATATACAGCCGCCATAACAGGAAATAAATTTCCAGCTATAATTAATTAATTTTTTTCCCGGTCTAGTATACTTTTATAGCAATGTGTTCATTACAATTGATAAAAATACAATTGGATATTAGTTGGAATGCGGCCGGCGCGTTATCTGGTATCACAAATTATTTACATAGGCGTATCTAATAATTACTTTTACGTGTTTGCCTACTTTTAACAAAGTTTTACGTAATCCCGTGTAAATAATTTTTTTTTTAATGTCCATTTTACACGAAACCCCATTATAATGGCACACTGAGAAAGGTTGTGTGGCGGAAGGAAATGATAGGGAAAAGATAAGGGAGTAGGAGGAGTATCTTATATTTAAAAATATCCATATGATTCTTTTAATATTCCAGTTTATAAATACAATGCTATTAAGCTATTGAATTCCCTACCAAGCGACATCAGAAATACGCATAACAAAAGTTCCTTTAAAAGTAGGATCGTTGATCACCTCCAATAAACCTGTCAGCTTCTAAATTCTCAAGAATACTTTTGAATTTTTTTGATGTCATTAAAATATAATCTATTAATCTATTTGTCATCTAAATACCCTAGCTGAACAACCACCCCAGTAAATTGCAATCTCAACACAGGCGGTTCACATAATAATATAATAAGAGTAAATTTCTATAGCGCAGTTTTGTGAAGGTTCACCTCAAGTGGGCTTTGCATTAACTAACCTAATCTAATATAATTATAAAATAACAGATATACTACGTAGTATATCTGTTATTTTAATATATATATAAATTAAAATTATGACATAAAATATTCACGAGTAGCAGACTCGCTTACATGCACAATTTAGAATACTATATAACAATTTAGAATAAACTAGGGGTATAAATAATCAAATGTAATGTACAAATATCAATAATTAGAAAATAACACATATATATATATATAATCACAGGAGCCCAGATAAACGGTGTTAAAGGTAGATCAACAAAGGTAGGTCATTAAAATCTTACTAGATCAACATACTACGGGAAGAGGTGATTATATATATATTACATGGATGCAAATTAAAAACACAATTTAAAATATTCACGAGTAGCAGACTCAGAAGAACATTTTAGATATTATACTATAACAATTTAGAAGCTAAGGGCGTAAATAATCAAATATACAATAGGTACAAATAACAGAGCAAGAGAATATTATATGAAATTATATACATGGTGTTTCACTGGATACTAAGGGTATTGAATAACAAGGAGGAGAAAACCGCCTTTTATAATATATATATATATATATTATAAAAATCTAGCTATTCAGATGTTGTTTAAAATCACAAGTAGTAAAATGAATCATATAAAAAATCATTCGCTTTCGGTCTTCGGCGGGCTTTCAACCAGTGACCTTTGTACCTAGTGCCACGAATCTAACCTGTCCGCCACGGAGATCGTCAATATAAGTTTATTGTCGTTATCATGTGTGATGTTTACGCGCAGTACACGTGCTACAAACATTGAATTCTACAAATAACAAGCTTATTCTCTTCCAGACTTCAAATATAAAGCCGGGGAATGTACATTTCCTATCTCAATTCACTAAAATAGAAGGAAAAACCGGGAATCATTGTAAACTGGAAACACGAACCGGCAATTGGCATGAAAATCGGATTAAAACTTGAAAATAGAGCGTAATTTTACTTACCGGTTTGTTGTTTTGTGTGCGGACTCAGGTATTTGATTGTTGCGCGACCTTGCAGCGTTTGCTACCGCCTATTCACACAAGTAATACGTATTGTAATAATGGAGATGGATTATAATAATTTATTAATGAAGAGGATGGGTAGCACTTCAAACTGAGCGATGCGTTCGAGGGACGCGATAGCCCGGTGGGAACTGATGTTGTTGTTATGTGGGCTGTGGGCGCTTGTTTCGTATCGGCCTATAAAGCAGCGTTTGTACGACTGTGTTTTAATGACAAATGTGATGCAATGAATACAGACTTGGTAATTAGTATAGTTCTATTGACGTTTAC
Source organism: Halesus radiatus (assembly GCA_022606495.2). Classification (NCBI taxonomy): domain Eukaryota; kingdom Metazoa; phylum Arthropoda; class Insecta; order Trichoptera; family Limnephilidae; genus Halesus; species Halesus radiatus. The sequence continues at coordinate 140,459 of JAHDVE020007822.1, forward strand.
CGTTACAACAATGTTTCTAGGTTAAAAATTAGTTTATTTTAATGTTTTTATTAAATTTATTGAGTTTTTTATGTGAACCCTTTTTATCGTTGCATATATTATGTTATGTTTCTATAAAACACGCAATCGGGCTCAATAACGGTTTACTGTATTGTAAACACGCTTTACAACTATTCATGTTTACAACATCATAATAATTATAAACCTATTACCCACCCATTGCGCTGTAATTAGCTACTTACATAATAATAATAATAATAATAATTGGATGATTTGTATAGCGCCGCTTTTGTGAAAAATTACCCCAAGGTACTAACGCTGAAACAGCTGTCACAATGATAATAAAAAAAACTAGAAATACTTCCAGAACTTAATAATAACGTTATTAAAATTGATTTTTTAATTAAAAAAAATAATAATAATAAATGGAGCTCTACGAATTAAACACAAAAGCAATTAATTAATCTACCTTCTTACTTCTTTTATACTTATGTTATTATATTATGTACTAAGCCACTTGTTATAATTCTTTTGTAAAACCCGCAGTTATAATATAACCACAGATAAAACTGTAACTACTCACTTATATTGTACCAGCTTACTTCTTTTACACTCTTATTATTTTTGCATCTACTATATTATTATACTTATTTGTATAACAATGTGATAAATGTATCACTAGGTGTGAATAAATAAATAAATAATGTAACATGGATTTTTTTTTAAATGAACAGTAGAGACATTGTGTAGTAAGACGAGTAACAAATGTGGATAAGTTAGAAAGTACATAATACTAAACGACCTGGTTGACGGTAATGAGATGTGAAAATTTTAAACAGATACCCTTGCCTCGACAATAAGAGTTGCCATATACGTATAAGTATTTAAGAAACGCATTTTATTTATTTATTAACGGACAAACGTCCATTTACAACACAAGTAAGACGGAATTAGAAGAATAATGTTTTTAAGTACAGGATGGTAAATGAATTAAGCAAATACAATAGACAAAATAAACACCCGAAAGTAGAAGTGACAAGTTAAGTCAATACCTGGTTAAGAGTCATAAAAATTATAATAGTTCTTTACTTGCTTAATGATAGATAAAAATGATTTGAGTTTACGTGAAAAGTATCCATAATTAGTTGTGTGTAGATTGGGGAAGAGCAGTTCATTTTCTGAGCCTACCGACAGAGATATTGAAAGGGATGAGTTGTAGTAGAGTAGGTGAATCAATAATTTGAAGAAACAAATAAGATAGAATTTGTTCCCACGGTCTTCTAAAAGACAAAGATTTAGAGTTAGTTCAATTTCATCTTATGAGTATTTACCTCTTTCAAGTCCTAACCTCCAAGCAATCCCTCTTAAGAACTGATGTTGACCGAATTCAATAAAACGAAAATGGACAGGATAAAAAGGAGACCAAACGACACAGGCATATTCAAGATGGGGGCAAACAAGGGAGCAGTATACTGTATATACGAGAGTCTCAAGGAACATACTGTGTTTTTTACTTACCACGGCAGTATAGAGTTCTAAGGATATTATTATAGGGGGTAATTCTAGTGACGAAGCCAAGTATTTTAAGAGATATATTTACAACTTCATTTATGAGTTCCCGAAACGAAAGCGTGGAATCTAAAGTGATACCAAGGTTTTTAATAGATCCGATAGTAGTAATTTTTTTTTAAGCCTTGTGTTATATGTTTATCATTTGTCTATACTTGATATTTTTTTTTTTTTGCATTCTATTATATATTTCTGATGAAGAAAGCATCGCTTTCGAAACATGTGTATATTAATAAAGTGGTGAATACAAAATAATTTTTAATTTATTTATTAATAATGATGCCCCAAAGTGAATGGCAATCTTTTGAAGAAATACATAAATGTTATTTATTCAATTGATGTAAAATTAATATGTGGTGTTATTCATAAAATAATAATTCTTTAGAAATGGGAACCCTCACAGGCACTGTCTATTTGTGGGAAATATAAGTACAAAATATCAGTAATTGAATGCATATTTTTTTAAGTAATGTAATAAACAGCAAGAAAGTATTAAATATAACTTTACATCGGTAGTTTCCCATAGTTGGTTCGCTGTTCGAAATAACAGCAGGCGTTATCGTATTGTGTAAACGTATCTTTACTCGCGTCACGGAGAGTTGTTTTGCTGGACTTTAAGGCGGTGATGCACAACCGGCGGCCCGCGGGTCTATTCCGTACGGCCCGCGGGTTTTGTCGTACAGCCCATTTGGCTGAATAGAATATCAAAAAGTTTGCGAAAATCAGCAATATATATAGGTTTTCCTTAGGCCTAGCAAAATTTGCGCTTTCTCTGTGCGAGCTATGACCGATATTTTGAATGTGAACATTATAGAAAACATTAATATAAGTAACAAAAGTGGATTTTGATATTTCTAATTCAATTATATTCAGCAATCGTTCGAATGATTAAATTCGACAACATCATTGATTTGACCTAGAAGATAGAAACAATTTTGCCTACGGCGCTTTGTTTGTGCATTATGTGATTGACTTATTAAATGGTGAGCGTTTTAAAAAATATTAAATGTTATTCACATACCAAATAAATCAACACTAGCGACGAGACACCACTGACTACAAAGTTAACCGTGTCAATTATCCACCCCACCACTCCCGAACAAATTTAAAACTGATAATTTGGCCCTCCGTCTATAAAGGTTGTGGATCACTGATCTAGGGCGTAGGGTGTCCATGATATAAGTCCCATATATGTAACCTCCCGTGTATTAAAATCATTTAATTTAAAAAATAAATTAATAATCTTAGTTGCGTCTGTTGCAAGGGTGAAGATTTTTTTTCAGGTATTTATTTATTGCTTTCATATTATATAAATATTACAAAAAAACATAGATTTTAATAGAAATTTTTGATATGCTAAATGAAAGAAGCAAACAATATTACAATTTCTCTTTTAGGTTACACAACCGCTTAACCTAATCCAGTAAATCATAATCATTTTCTGTGATTTGAAAATTTTGGAAACAACATTTTTTTGAATTAATAGTTTGATGTCCTGTAGGAGACACGCTATCAATTGGAACCGGATATGTTCTCAGTATCTCCCTGGTGATAGATCAAAATTAGTAAACGAAGAAGAATTTCGCTGTTTTCACCGGCTTCGGATAATTGTCTTTATTTTTTATTTATTTTATTTATTCATTATAATATTACAAATTATGTTAATCACCAGACTAGGCACATATCCGTATTGTGGCGGTCAAATTATTGTTCTAAATGGAATACACACATATAGAACAATAAATTAATACAAAAATTATATATATATATGGTAAATCAATAACAGCAAGGATCATAGAGAAACAAAAGCTTTAAATTTATAAAAAAAAATTCTACTTAATTTAGTGGTTTTATGTAATTTGATGCAGCTGAGCTCCATCTCAAATACATTTAATCTTCAGATATGTAAAAAAAAAAAATAATCCAAATTATTTATTTTATACCCAGGTTTTGTATAGTTTTCTCTGTTAAAGTAATAAACATTAAAAAAATAATTCCCCTCTTATAGTCAGCGTTCAATGCAAATCCGTTTTGATAATGACGAATATTACGCGTAGTTTCTTCAATTTAGGAGTTTTACAATTTATTTTGAGTAATGTTCCAGTAAAAACAAATATAATTAGTTTCAACTTGTAAAAGATTCCAACTCTTTCATTTCAAGCGTTCCCGCCTTATTTCAAAAGTGTGGACATCCTAGATTTTAACGGCTTGAGAAACAGGTATACGTGCGAGTGACAAGGACAGAGCTATAATAGTGCGAGAACAATATAAACAACTTTTTATTACGTCAGCTGTCAGTTAGCGGCGTCTGGCGTTTCTAAATAACGTTTATGCAAGTGATTTAACTTTATGTTATGATATGGCAAGAAAGTCACAACTCAATCATATTTTTTAGATGTTAATACCGCGGAAGGGTCCCAACAACTCCCATCCGTCCGGAGCCAGTGGGACTATGGTAACCCCAATTATTGGAATATGTTGTCTGGCTGAAGAGAGCTTCGAAGGGAAGGAGATGGAACAGGGAGGTTTGGGATTGCCTGGCTATTTAGATCTGGTTACCAAACACGACTGAAATTTTCAGCAACGCTTCGATTCTAATTATTGACCTTTCACCAGAGCACTCTAATAATATTCCGAACCTTGTTATAATTAATAAAAGGCTTTACTCTAGGTAGGCTGTATGTCGTTGGCTTGCATTGCTCTATGACCACAGGTAGGCTGTGTGTAGTTTTTCAAGTTAGGTTATGAATTGTGAAATTAATATTTGAAAACAGCCCCCGTATATCTTTCACTGATGGTGTGGCCAACTGAACAAATGAGCGTACACCTTTTTACACATTTATAAGAAATTGTCTTATTTTTTATTTCTCTTTATGGTTCATTGTTTTTCTTAGGTTTTTGCACAGCTTTTTAGCCTGTATGGACTGCACGCCACTGATATTTAATCATAAAGTACCTACTTACTGCTAAAATGACACAGAAAAAAGAATACACCAGCATAACGTTTTTATATCAAAAACTCATTTTACTGTTAATGAGAAAACAAACGCCGAAACACGAATGTTATGCAAAAAATCATAAGAAAAAATCATTCACAGCAAAAAGTAGCCTTCTCTATTCATTGTGTATTTTGGTTTAAATTGATGATTTTTTGCGTTTGTAAAAACGTATTTTTTTTTATTTTGCATTCGTAAATCGATGTACATAATGTCCCGACTACACGATCGCCCAACCTCCCAACTTGAATGTTTAGGCGATTATGTAGAGGGATAGCTCGTATGCGTTGGTTCGAGTTCGGCGAGTTCGTCCGAGATTGCTCTGGTGGCAAACTATTTGACCCAACCTTCAAACTAGTTGGCCGAACTCGCTCAAACCGGCCTCCACATTGGCCGTTCAGTACGAGTTAGAACTATGTTTATAATGATGAAAAAATACTCAAATATGCAAAAAACCCCCAAATAAATGCCCAAATACGCATTATACGTATTTGGCTAATAATAATAATAATTGGATAATTTGTATAGCGTAATTAATCATGAAAAATCAGCTCTTCCGATGTATAATCGG